>CAUYON010149813.1:0-13773 GCA_963573935.1 Arctocebus calabarensis
AACAATGACGGCTGCAACCAAAAAATGGCCGGGCGTTGTGGTGGGCGCCTGTAGTCCCAGCTACTTGGGAGGCAGAGGCAGGAGACTCGCTTGAGCCCAGGAATTGGAGGTTGCTGTGAGCTGTGATGTCACAGCACTCTACCAGGGTGACAGCTTGAGGCTCTGTCTCTACATAAATAAATAAAGAATGTTGAGGTTGGAAACAACAAACCAAATCACCCCCACTTGAGGTCTACATGCCTTTGAGTTTAGTCTTCAACAGCTTTTCCGTGTGTCCACAAGAGCACTTTCTTCCCTGCTCAAGAACTGTCATTGATTGCCCATTGCTCCTAGCACTGGAGCTCTGTTCTCAGCACATGCACCTCTAGTGAGATGTGTTTTAGGACCGAGCATTCCCTGAGTACCTGCTTTCTTTCCATTATGGTGGGCTGCTGGGTGATGGGCGAAGTGGAGCTTCCCCTCTGATTATTAAACTTTCGTTTTTCCTATTTAGCTTCTACGACATGGTGTTGGTCTATCGACAAGTTCTGATAGTGAAATGATTACCCAGTTACTCGCATACACCCCTCCTCAGGAACAAGATGATACTCCAGACTGGGTAGCAAGGTAATTGCACAACTGGACTAACCTGGTGGCTCCGGTAAATGAGAACTTTGCCTTGCATATATTTGTGACTGAAGCAATTCATTCAATGATTTAATTAATTTCAGGATTAGAAACTTAATGAAGGAAGCACCCACAGCATACTCCCTGCTTATAATGCACAGAGATGTTATTTACGCGGTGCGAGATCCTTATGGAAATCGGCCTCTATGCATCGGTCGTCTTATTCCGGTCTCTGATATAAAACACAAAGGTAATGAACTTCAGAAGGAATGTAGTTTTAGAATGTTTTTCAGAGTATTGTCCTCCTGCTGGCAAGCCCTGAAGTCTTGAGGTATAGGAAACTTGCACAGAAGAGAGGGATAGTTAAAAAAGAAAAAAAATGGCATTCTTTGTTTTTATATTTTTTTTCTTAGTTTTTAAAGTACAGTTCTTTCAGGATGAGTCACTTTAATGTGCTTAATGGACATTTGTATTTTTCTGTGCTGAGTGGATTGCTTACTCAGATGCTTTGCCCAGCCTTTTCATTTCTGCAGGATGATTTGAGTGATTTTCTTTTTGGCTTGTCAAGATGTCCTATTCAATCCATGATGTTAAAAGGAATTTTGGAGGACCATTTATTTTCAAATGAGGATCTGTATGCTCTTAAACATCATAGAAATGGCTTTAAATAGAAATAGCTGAGAAAAACTCAGCTCTTCAATGAGGTTTATTTATGTATTTTGTTGAAATTACCCTTTTAAAATTTCTAGAATCCATTAACTGAATTGATTTATCTTGTGATTTACAGAAAAAAAAACATCAGAAACAGAAGGATGGGTGGTGTCTTCAGAATCCTGTAGCTTTTTATCTATTGGTGCAAGGTAAGTTTGGCCTCATTTGGTGCATTATCTTTTCCCACATTGATAAGAAATTTTTCTTTAGATATTTACATGAAAGATTTCTTTCTGATGTCTTGGTGTCTGTAAGAAAATATTTATGAATGCATTTTCTTCCTTTTTGGTTGTTTTTGAGACGGGGTCTTACTGTGTTGCCCAGGCTGTAGTGCAGTGGTGTGATCACAGCTCACTGCAGTAGCCTCCGACTGCTGAGCTCAAACATTCCTCCCACCTCAGCTTCCCAAAGTGCTAGGATGATAGGCGTGAGCCGTCATGGTCGGCCCATAATTGGATTTTCTTGTGAACATTTTGTTCAGCAGCTGCACTGAGTTTAGCTTTAGTGTTCTAGTAATATCTTCTAATTCTAATAATATCTAGTAATGTTCTAGTAATATCTTCTAATTCTGAAACTGGCATCCTTTCAAAATACCACTTATTTTAGAAAGGAAGAACTTCCTCAACAAGGAAGAGTTAAAATAGAAAAACTTATGCTGGGATAAACATTTTTTATTTAGCCTTTATTCTTTCAAAACTCTATAAAACTTTGAACTCTTTTTTTTTTTGGGACAGAGTCTTACTATATCACTCTCGGTATAGTGCTGTGGCATCACAGCTCATAGCAACCTCAAATTCTTGGGCTTAAGTGATTCTCTTGCCTCAGCCTCCCAAGTAGCTGGGACTATAGGTACCAGCCACAATGCTGGGCTATGGACTCTTATTTTTTAAATTATGAATTATAACTTAGTAGTAATAAAAAGATATACGGAAATTACTGCTGGAGGTAGGTTGCCTTTTGTAAAGTCATCTACAGTTTTTATATTAAATGAATCAACTGGCTCAGTGCCTGTGGCTCAAGTGGCTTAGGCACCAGCCACATACACCTGAGCTAGCAGGTTCGAATCTAGCCTGGACCCACCAAACAATGACAGCCGGAACTAAAAAAAAAAAAAAAATGCCGAGCATTGTGGTGGGCGCCTGTAGTCCCAGCTACTTGGGAGGTGGAGGTAGGAGAATCGCTTGAGCCCAGAAGTTGGAGGTTGCTGTAAGCTGGGATGCCATGGCACTCTACCCAAGGTGACAGCTTAAGGCTCTGTCTCAATTAAAAAAAAAAAAAAGAATCAACTTTTTTTCTGTAAGGGAAGGGACTTTTTGTGTGCATTATAATTTTTATTATCATCAACCTTAAGGACTAGTTTATTAAAAGCCTTCTTTCTTTATTTCCCAAGATATTATCGTGAAGTCTTGCCTGGAGAAATTGTGGAAATATCCAGACATAATGTTCGAACTCTTGATATTGTTTCAAGGTCTGAAGGAAACCCAGTTGCTTTTTGTATCTTTGAATATGTTTATTTTGCAAGGCCAGACAGTATCTTCGAAGGTATGTAAATATTTTTTCTTTGGCTGTTCATGTGAACTTTGTAGTTATCACATTGAAACATGGCAATTCTTGACTCTTAAGACACATAGTGAAACATGTGGGTACAGAACTAAGCCCACACACTATTTTTCCTTTCCTTTCCTTTTTTTTGTTTGAGATGGAGTTTCATGTCATCCACCCCTTGGTGGAGTGCTATGGTGTCAGAGCTCACAACAACCTCAAACTCTTGGGCTTAAGTGATTCTCTTGCCTCAGCCTCCCAAGTAACTGGGACTACAGGCACCTGCCACAAGCCTGGCTATTTTTTTGTTGTAGTTGTCATTGTTGTTTAGCAGGCCCCAGCCGGGTTCGACTCCACCAGCCTCAGTGTAAGTGGCTGGCGCTCTAACCACTGAGCTATGGGTGCTGATGGGCAGCGAGCCCATTTTTCCGTTTCTTCCAATTCTTGTATTTTGTTTTTCTTACAGAAATTAGGATTATGTTTTTTCAGATCTATATTAATGTCAGTTTCTTAAAGAACCACGTAAATCCCCCAATTTGTGTATTTTCATTTGAATATTTTTGTATATATTTTCTTTTTATATTAGTATATAGCTCTCTAGCACTATTTTTTTTAATAGCAATATTATATCATGCTACGTAAAACTAATCTATTTCCTTTTCCAAACACACCAGACCAAATGGTATATACCGTAAGATACCGTTGTGGCCAGCAGCTGGCGATTGAAGCTCCCGTGGACGCAGATTTGGTTAGCACTGTTCCAGAATCTGCTACGCCTGCTGCTCTTGGTTTTGCAGGAAAGGTATTTTCCCTTAATTATCGTGCAGTAAATTGCTCTGCTAGCCGTGGAATAAGAACACCACCTTGCTTATAAAGAGAAACTCATCAACTTGTTGTAAGATGAAGGAAGGTTTGGGGGTTAATGTGAATTTTTTTGCAAGCAGTATTCACTTTCCAGCCTTTTTATTTGATGGCATTATTTTAGAGAAGATCACAGAAAGTTTCACCCAAAGACGATGAGATTAGTCCTCTTTTTTACAAGATACCATCATGAACATACAATGGATTCTGAACACCAGGGGTTAGGAGCATTGACCATTCCCTTCCCAGTCAGATCTGCATATAAATTTTGACTCTCCAGGTGGCACCTGTAGCTTAAAGGAGTAGGGTGCTGGCCCCATATGCCGAAGGTGGCGGGTTCAAACCCAGCCCTGACCTTAAAAAAATTTTTGACTCTCCGAAACTTAACTACTAATAGCCTATTGTTGACTGGAAGCCCTACTGATAACATAGATAGTCATATTTTGTATGTCATATGTATTAGTATATTGTATTTTCACAATAAATTAAGTTAGGGTAGAGAAAATATACTTACTATTCATTAAGTAGATGTGGATTATCATTAAGTGGAGCTGGATTATCACAGAGGTCTTCATCCCTGTTGTCTTCACATGGAGTAGGCTGAGGAGGAGGAGGAGGAGGAAGAGGAGGCATTGGTCTTGCTGTTTTGGGGGTGGCAGAGGCAGAAGACTCCCCCAGTGTAGTTCAAACCCATAGTGCCAAGGTCAACTGTATAGAATTTAGTGGTTACTATTTATTTATTATTAAGGTTCACTTCTTAAAGTATTCTCATAAGTCACTGGTGTATTTGCTGCCTACTGAGTACAGGTAATAATCGAGCTGTTCATTAGTGTTATGTTCTTAGTACTTTGCCATATTTAGTTTTCATCACTAGGTAGATTGTATGACTTTAGTGATCCTTGGTTATGCATATGTAATACCCAATATTCCCTACTGTGGATAGTTTAGAAATAGTATTTGAGATGATGCATTACCTCTTATCCCTAAAAATCATCTCCTTTGCCTGCAGATTTTAATTCATTTCTTATGCCAATAATTTTTAAATATGTGCATCTTTTGACAAGTGTTTTATCTCTGTCCTGTCTTTATCTGCTTATTATTCTCTTCCAAGATAGAGGAATAATAGTAATTGTTTTAAGAGAAAGTCATTACAATTTCTAGCAAAAATGAATTGTCTTTCTCACCAAGTATGTTACTTTTAGTGGTTTTTCTTTTTGCCTTTTTCCCCTTCTCGCAGTTTAAATAGTAAAGGAAAATTATAATCTGATGAGGGCGAGCCCATAATCACAACCACATTGTGAAGTGTTTCTTACATGTTATAGTGGCAACCCAATCTAGAGAAAGTAGGAGCTCAGGCTATTCTGTATGCTACTGTTCATTGTCCTTTTATTTCTTCTTTTTACCAGTGTGGACTTCCATACGTGGAGGTGCTGTGTAAAAACCGATACGTAGGAAGAACTTTCATTCAGCCAAACATGAGATTAAGACAACTGGGTGTTGCAAAAAAGTTTGGAGTATTGTCGGACAACTTTAAAGGCAAAAGAATCGTTCTCGTAGATGATTCAATTGTGAGGGGCAATACCATCTCACCTATAATAAAATTGCTCAAAGAATCCGGTGCAAAAGAGGTAACTAATATTAAAATATATCCGAAGAACATCAGTGATTAACAAACAACATGATGCTAGCATTAAAATGCAGTTGAGTATAGTGAATCAAAATGGATAGTTCAATATAAGAAATTAACATTTTTCCTATCAGTTTAGGAATACGTGTAGCAACTTGGAGAAACATGTAATAGCTACTCTTATGCTATACTCATATATATACTACATATTGAATCATTTCTATCATTTATAAAGTTTCAAAAATAATTGGGGTTATGATTTTCCAGGCTTTTTTATGACTGGTTAGGATTGTGAGCATCTTTGAAATTTTATGAAAATTACATAATACATAAAGGTAAAAGTAGATTCAACATCTGTTATAGTAATGAAGAGGAATAGGTAAAAACATAGACATATCTACCTATAGGAGAATAGTTTAGTAAATTGATCCATCAGTGTAATTAAATATCATATAGCCGTCGAAAACTATAATTATGAAAAGTACACAACATGGGGAAATCCTTTCTGTAAAGGAATTTCAAAAAGTAAAAAGTAAGGCTCGGCGCTCGTAGCACAATGGTTACAGTGCTGGCCACGTACCCCAAGGCTGGTGGGTTTGAACCTAGCCCAACTAAGCAACAACGACAATGGCAATAAAAAAGTAGCCGAGCGTTGTGGCAGGTGCCTGTAGTCCCAGCTACTCGGGAGGTTGAGGCAAGAGAATCGCCTAAGCCCAGGAGTTGGAGGTTGCTGTGAGCTGTGATGCTACGGCAATCTACCCAGGGTGACATAGTGAAACTCTATCTAAAAAAAACAAAAGCAAATGCGAACACCAGTTAGAGTGAAGGAAATCTACCTGACAAAAGGCAGAAAAAGATAGTCAGTTTTTTGTTATATCCTGAACTGTACTTTTTTTTTGGAAATGATAAAACATAGGCAAAAGAACATTCAGGTGTTACAAGGGAAAGTGAAAAAGGTTCTAGGAGCAGAAAGTCATTAAATGAGGTAGATGTAGGCTGTATGGAGAGAGAAAATTCCTCATTAAAAAGCGACAAAATTGGGCGGCGCCTATGGCTCAGTGAGTAGGGCACCGGGCCCATATGCTGGAGGTGGCGGGTTCAAACCCAGCCCCGGCCAAAAACTGCAAAAAAAAAAAAAGCGACAAAATAAAATAGTCAGTAGCTCTGTTGAAAGAATCCTTTACAAGTGGCTGATATTTTGAGATTGTTGTCCAGGACACTTTGGAGTTTGGAGCAGAGCTGCCCCACGAACAAATCCTTGGTAATGAATTAATTATCCAAGTAGTTTTGACTGAATACAACAGTTCTGTGTTTACTGTATGATTTTCTTGGCTTCTTTTTCATTCATTAGTTAGTGAAACAAATTCCATATTTTACTTCATTACCAATTTGTTGTTACTAAATACTCTGTCAAAGAATTCTGCCTGCCTATTTTTTTTTTTTTTTTTTTTTGAGACAAAGCCTCAAGCTGTCACCCTGGATAGAGTACCGTGGCATTACAGCTCACAGCAACCTCCAATTCCTGGGCTCAAGCGAGTCTCCTGCCTCTGCCTCCCAAGTAGCTGGGACTACAGGCACCCACCACAACGCCCGGCCATTTTTGGTTGCAGCCATGATTGTTGTTTGGTGGACCGGGCTGGATTCGAACCCGCCACCTCAGGTGTACGTGGCTGGCGCCTTAGCCCGCTGAGCCACAGGCGCCGAGCCTGCCTGCCTATTCTTATAAGGAATGTGTGAAATGATTTCTCTCCAAGGTACACATTCGAGTGGCCTCACCTCCAATTCGGTATCCCTGCTTCATGGGGATAAACATTCCCACAAAAGAAGAGCTTATTGCCAATAAACCTGAATTTGATCACCTTGCGGAATATCTAGGTAAGCATTAACATTTCTATGAACTTTGTTTGTTAGAAGAGAAAATCCAAAGCTTGTCAGGAAGAAAAGGTTTTCAGGTAGAATGAACTTATGCAAGAATGCCAGTTAGCCAGTAAAGCCTCCCAAAAGTCAGATCCCAAGAAAAAACAAAAACCGTTTTTGGTTTCTTTGTTGTTTTTACTTCAAAATATTAATTAACACATTGACGGCCATGGTAGAAAACACATTTTTCCTTGGGGACACAGTGTCCCATCAGGTGAAAGATAGATCAAGAGATGCGTGAGTTTTACATATATTTCTTAAGGCCCCACATATACTTCATCTTAGCCAAAAGGCTAAGAAGCGATGGGGACCCCAGGTACAAAACTACTGCGAGTGAAATACGACTCACATGCCAGTTAACGTGTCAAGGGGGTACAAGTGTCTTTGTTACATGGATGCCTTGTATAATGGGCTCTTAGTGTACCCATCACCAGAAGGGTATTCATTGAATCCAATAGATAAGTTTATCCTACACCCTCCCTGTTCTTGGTTTTTCAGATTCTTTATATCACTTTGTCAAAAACAATTTCATCACAGATTCTAATAGAGTAATTTGGATGTAGATACCAAATCAAAAAGTAAAAAGCTTGTATGAGCTTATCTTGAATAATGAGGTAAGGAAGCTGGATGTGGTGGCTCACACTTGTAATCCCAGCACTTTGGGAGGCTAAAGTGGGTGGATTGCTTGAGCTCAGGATCTCAAGACCAGCCTGAGCAAGAACAAGACCCCATCTCTACTAAAAATAGAAAAAGGTAGCTGGGAATAATGGCAGGAGCATGTAGTCCCAGCTACTTGGGAGGCTGAGGCAAGAGGATTGCTTGAGCCCAAGAATTTGAGGTTGCTGTGAGCTGCTATGCCACGTACTCTAGCCTGGATGACAGACTGAGACTCTGTCTTAATAATAATGAGGATGATGATAATAATAATAATAATAATGTAAGGAAACTTAGAAATCTAGGTTATCCTGGAGGAGACATCTTTTTAAAATCAGGCAATGCATGAACTGTGCAACTATTATATGAAGTACAGCCATTGTGCTTTGGTACCTCCATTCTAGTTGTGTATGATTGGCATTTTCTTTTTTTTGAAGTTTATTTATTTTTTATTTTCTTCTTTTATTTATTTATTTATTATTATTTTTTGTATGTGTGGTTTTTGGCCAGGGCTGGATTTGAACCCGCCACCTCCAGCAGATGGGGCCAGCGCCCTACTCCTTTGAGCCATAGGTGCTGCCCTGATTGGCATTTTTTTAAATGGACATTCCTGTGCCTTACTGGTTCAATATTTTGAATATCAACCTGCTATGTATATTATGTATATTATCATCATAATATCACAGAAACGCTACAATTAGGCAATGTTTCTCCCATCTTTTTTGTTTGTTTGTTCTTTTAATATAGTGAACTCTATACTAATGAAGAGTTTCCTCGTCTTAAAAATGCAAAAATAGTCTTAGGTAAAGCAAGTGACCGTAAGCTTAAATTTGAGCTCAGATCTTCTGATTTCAACCTCAAGAAAATTACTTCTGAACGCTTCTAAATTCTTTCTGGATTTGATGCTTCTGTTGTTTTAAATTATGTATCTCCTAACTTCCAATTTATAATTTGAAAAATGAAGGCTTTGAGTTTCATTGATTTTTGTTTTCTGTTCTTTTTGTAAATGTTGGTTTTTTTTTTTTAAAGAAAATCTAAAGGAGAAATTTTATTCTGGCTTAAATTATTCTGTTTGTAACTGTTCTCTATGGAAGCATTTCTTTTCTACAGGAACTCGCATATCGTTTCATTTTTTTCTCTTACCCCCAATAGGAGCAAACAGCGTCGTGTATCTGTCAGTAGAAGGACTGGTTTCATCTGTACAAGAAGGGATAAAATTTACCAAACAGAAAGTGAAAAAGCAAGATACTGTGATTCAAGAAAATGGGAATGGTGTGGCATGTTTTGAAAAGAATGGTCATTGTACAGCTTGTCTCACTGGAAAATACCCTGTAGAGTTAGAATGGTAGCTGGTAGGGGCAGATACGTTATTTCAAGATCCAAAATTGGTCAAGAAGTTATGGTGGTTCTGCCTTCTCTGTTACTGTTACTTTGTTGGTACAATATAAATTGCCAATGCTTATGTTTTACCTTTATATTTTTTAAGGTTTTTTTTTTTTTGCAGTTTTTGGCTGGGGCTGGGTTTGAACCTGCCACCTCCGGTATATGGGTCCAGCGCCCTACTCCTTTGAGCCACAGGCGCCGCCCAAGATTTTTCTTTTTGTGAAGAGGGTACCAAAGTGTTATAATTGAACTAATTAATTGTAACAATTGCTAATTGTTTATAATATAACAATAGGTGGTATTCTTTCTCCCCCCCCCAAAAAAAAGTCATTCTAGGCAAGGTATTCCTTTTTTATACAAGCATTGGCTAGCCTTTTGTACCTGGTCCGAAAAGGCAGGTGGTAGCTTCAAAGTCCGTGCTTTGAAGGATTTGTAAGAGGTTAGGCTTAAGACCGGAGGTGTGATGCAGACAAGACAATTGACTTAAAGATGACATTTCATGTGAAATTTGAATCTGTTACATGCCCTAGGTATTTACCCTCTACCGTTCTGGCTGTAGTAATGACCTTGGCTTCACTGACTATCCTTAAACAAAACTTTAAGAAATATATGTATACATGTAAAATAAGATCTTTTATACCTCGGTTTCCCTACCTGTGCAATGGCGTGCTTTTATTATTAAATATTAGGAATGTGAATGAGTTTCATACTTTGGTGGTTGGAACCATCACTTTGCCCCCATTTTTTAAGATAGTACATGATGAAAAGCTGATGATTATTAACCTTTTTGAAAATAGTTTGCCATTATGATTTCATTATGATGGAGGAGACAAAGAGTTTGGTGAGTCTTTGCTGTCGTTCTTTGAGCTACCCCAAGAAGGTAGTAACAATCTTATCTGGAAAAGTTTTTCTTAGATTTGACTAAAAAGCATGGTCTGTAATACCTAATGCCCTGATAGTTTGTTTAACTCAGGAAGTAACGTAGTACATTCAAAATAAAAAAACAAATTTTTAGGTTCAAACAAACACGTTATTCTCAATTTCGCTGATTATCATGTACTTTTAAAGACAATGTGCTTGAAACACACATGTCCATATATATATATGCTTTCAGCTAATTAAGTAATCAAGTAGAAATGCAGTAGAGGCCAATTTTGTTTAAGGATCAAGGAGACGACGACTTTTTTGGAATCAGAATGCCCATATCCAAGCATCAGCTGATAATCACTTTTTTCTACTTTGTATTATTAGGGTCTAAATAATTTTTTTTGTAAAAACATCCACGATTTAGAAGTTTAAGATGACTTGCCCCCACCCCCGCCGAGCCCCTGTGTTTGTAAGATTTTTAAAACATAAAAGTGTGTTTCTGTGTTACGTTATCACGTTTTGATGTATATAGTGTCCAGATCCATTTCAAAATTTAATATTTATTAATAATTGAAATTGTGTGTCTTCATTTGGTATAGAGCCTCCTATATTATTATGGCAGGTCAAGATAAAATCTTGACAGCTTTTTAAGGCCACATGCAGCAGTGGGTCAGACAACCTTGTGGCAGTGACACAGGCAAAGTGGCATTTGAAGAAAGCCCTGGGACCACTCCAGCATTGTAGCCTTTTATGTTAAAGGATTCCCCATGGCAGCATAGAGGAGGCGAGACCGATGTGGGTCCATTTTGAACTGGCTTTACTTAAAATTGATTTTTTAAAAAACAAGAGACTCAGGGAAAGTACTAAACCAAAATCTTTGATTTTACTTTTGTGTTTTCCATAGTTTTTATTTGTTCTATTGAGATACTTTTGTAATGAAAAGTAATACTGTGACAGTTTGGTAATTCAACAAATTTCTTAATATTTCTCCATCATGGCCTTTTATTTTCACAATTTTCTGAGATCTGAATTCAATTACAGTTTTTTTTTAACCAATTTAATCTCAAATGTTTATATAAATATTGTAAACTACAGAGAACATGAAATGTGTTTTCTTAGGATCTCTATTGTGAACTAAACTAAACCTACTTTTTTGTGACTTCTTTGTGATGTCTGTGTGGTAAATATATGTAATAATAAGTATGATTAAATATGTGTGTGCTTTTTTTTTTTTTAATAGTGACTTTTTTAGTTGGTGCCTAATGGACTCCAGGCTCCAGACTTGGCACCAGCTAATCAGATCATATTTCTCCGATCCGGGCATTTCCGTAAATAGGCCATCTCTTATGAACCTGGCAAAAGTGCTGATTGAGTAGTAGGTAATTTCTAAAGTAATTAGAAATGCAGTACTAAGTAAACAATTAGGTAAATGGACAAATACACTATGGGTCAAACACACAGTGCTGAGAAGAATTGAGCTGTCAAACCATGAAGTGACATGGGGGAGATTTAATTACTAAGTGAAAGAAGCCAGTCTGAAAATGCCACATACTGCATGATTCCAACTATGTGAATAGTTGGAAAAGGAAAAAGTAGAGAGAATGGGGAAAAGGTAGTCATAGCATCCTTAGCAGGGAAGGATGACTCGGGGAGCACAGATTTCTGACTTGTCAGCCCTCATGTCAATCCTTCCCGTGACCCAAACAGTCGCTGGCACATTCTACTCATTTTATTGCTCATCTTTGATTTCTCAACATTTGTTTCCTTAAAAAAAAAAATTCAAAACCGATTCTGCAGCTTTGTACCACAGCTGGGATGATGGAGCATTGTGGGATTGACTCTGTGTTCAGCAGTTCAGGAAAAGGCAGAAAACTCATAGTTGGGCTTATTCTGGTTTGGCATTTCGACTGGTGACTGTAGAAGAAGAATGGAGAGGGATGAGAAAATTCAAGCTGTTTGCCAGTGAGGCTATTAAATTCATGATCTCCAGAGGAACAGAACCAACGGGATATAAATGCCTGGAAAAAGAAAGATTGATTTATTTTATAAATTGGCTCACGTGGTTGTGAGGGCTGAGTCAGAAATTTTTAGGGCAGGCCAGCAGACTGGAAACTCAAAAGTGGGGTTTCTGTGTTGCAGTCTTAGAATTCTCTAGAATGTGTAGGGCAGACCAGCAGACTAGAAATCTAGGTAAGACCCTTTTCCATGATCCAAACACCTCCAACCAGGCCCCACCTCCCAATACTAGGTATCAGATTTCAACATGAGAATGGAGGGGCCAAAAATACAAACCTTATCAGATACCAATCTCTGTTGTGAAAATATTTCGTATTTAGTATAAGAAGTCAGATTTGGAAATAATGCAACTATTGCTGGTGCTATAAGGATTTTTTCACTATCCAGGAAGATCTGGGATTGTAACCTCTTCAAATGCTAATAAGATAGGCTGTTATTTTATGGCAGTAAATGAGATTCATGGATCAAAGATAAAGCAGCAGCAGCTAGAATTAAAGTTTTTCCTGCCTCCCAAGTCCTACCAGGGTGACAGAGATAGGACTGGTTGGATGTCTGCACATGTGATAAGTTGTATTGCAGAAGAACACTGATTTGGGGGATTCAATACTCGTTTCAGATTCATGTCCATTGCTTTTTGGCAGCACTTACATTTGTGAGCAACTATTAGAGTGAAGGGTAAAATTAGGCCAAACATGACAGCTCACACCTATAATCCTAGCACTCTGGGAGGTCTAGGTGGGTGGATTGCTTGAGTTCAGGAGTTTGAGACCAGCCTGAGCAAGAGCGAGACCCTGTCTCTACTAAAAATAAACTAGTTGGGCGTGTGGGCACCTATAGTCCCAGCTACTCAAGAAGCTGAGGCAGGAGCATCATTTCAACTCAAGTTTGAGTTGCTGTGAGCTAGGTTGACACCAAGGCACTCTAACCTGGAACAACAGAGTGAGATTCTGTCTCAAAAAAATAAAAAAGTAAAAATAGAACCCAAATATCTGATGAACACATTTAGAACTCACTGAGAAATCCAGTTACTTCTAGGGAGTCTAGAAGTATAGCATCTATATAGACGCATTAGTTTCTCAAACACAATGTCAGATATGTGTATTTTCTACACTAGTAATCACAAACTTGAAACCTGCTGGATGTCTGAACAGGCCACTACATAATTAGGATTATTATGTGAGGACTTTTTTGCTTATCTGTGGTGGCAGACATCACGAACATTATGCATGGATTTTTTTTTTTTTATTCTCATCAGCTTTCATTAGCATTTGTGGATTTAATATGTATCCAAGACAACTCTTATTCCAGTGTGGCTCAGAGAAGCCAAATGGTTGGACGCTCGTTGTCTAGAGCTAGTGGAGTAAAGGACGTAGGGTCTAATTGCATACAAAGTGGTGAGGTGTGGCTCAATGGGCTAAGGCGCCAGCCACGTACAACTAAGCTGGTGGGTTCGAATCCAGCCCGGGCCCACCAAACAACAATGACGGCTGCAATCGAAAAATGGCCAGGTGTTGTGGCGGGCGCCTGTAGTCCCAGCTGCTTGGGAGGCAGAGGCAGGAGACTCGCTTGAGCCCAGGAATTGGAGGTTG
>CAUYON010149815.1:0-24480 GCA_963573935.1 Arctocebus calabarensis
GAGAAATATCTCTTTTAATCTGGGACATAGAAACAGGAGGGATATCATTGTGAAATATACCCATAGTCTTCTCCATTAAAAAATAAAGGAAATGCCATGAAGGATATCTGTAACAGTATGATCAAAATATTTCTGAATGTATATGAATCGTGCCCTGTGATTGCACCAATGTACATAATTATGATTCAATAAAATTATTAAAAAAACAAAAACAAACAAACAAAAAAGACAAATGACTGAACGTTCTGTTAATAATGCATGTAACATGATTTCTTCTAGACAAATAAAAGCATATATTCCACATAAAAAAAAATAAATTCTGATGTGTGTGAGTGTGTGTGTGCATGTGTGTGGGTGGAGAGGCAACTTAAGGGCCTCTCCCAATTTAGCAGAAGGACATTGGTGGACATGTTAGCCCCCTGTACCCTTCTTGTCTTGCCTAAAGTGGTGGGAGGACATGGCCAAGGAAAAATGCAGAAGACTTGAGGATGAGTCAACAGAAACATCTCAAAATGAAAGATAAATGAACAACTACAAAACTAGTTAAAAGAAAAAAAGAGCTCGGCGCCTGTGGCTCAACGGGCTAAGGTGCCAGTCATGTACACCTGAGCTGGCAGGTTCGAATCCAGCCCCTGGACCCGGCAAGCAACAATGACAGCTGCAACCAAAAAAAAAAAGAAAAGAAAAAAAGAAAGTTGAGCATCTAAAACTTTGTTGAAATTGTAAAATGTATAGTAAGTACATAACTAAATAGTAGTAAAAAAACAAAACAAAACAGAAGAAATATTTAAAGTAACAATAACTCAAAACTTTCTAGAAATAATGTCAGACATAACTGACCTGATCTTAGAAACTCAGAGAATGCCAACCAGGATAAATACAGTAAACAAATGAAAACATAGACGCAAAGAAAACCACCTTATCATATCATATTTAAACAGCAGAAAAAAATAAAAAGAAAATGTTGAAAGAAGTCTAGGGGTAAGGCACACATTACTTAGTGAGAAACAATGATAACAGCAAAAGGAGAGAGTAATAGAATAATGGCAATTGAAGTAAAAACAAAATATCTTTCAAAAGTAAAGAAGAAATAAACACATTCTCTAACCACAACAAAGAAAGAAAAATCAGCATTAGACCTTCTTGTGAAGAAATGTTAATAGACGTTTCTCAGGAAAAAAGAAAAAAGTACACACACACACACACATATCTATACACACACGTATATATGTATGTATAGATACATATATACATATATATACACACATCATAAGTTCAATCTACATGAAGAAAATAAAAGCATCAGAGAGATAAAAAATGAAAAAAAATATTATTCTTAATTGATCTTTAGGACATTTAAAAAAGTAATAATAGCAAAAACACATCAAATATTACAATTATAATGTTTATTAATTTTCTGGAAATACCAGAAAATACTTGAGACTGAATGACTTAGACAACAGAAATTAATGTCTTCACAGTTCTGAAGGCTAGACGTCCAAGATCAAGGTGTGGGTGGGTCCATGTTCTCCTGAGACCTCTCTGCATTTGCAGGTGGCAGCTTTCTGGGCCGTGTCCTCAGGGTCCTTGCTCTGTGTGGTGGCATCCTTAGTGTCTCTCTGTATTCCCTAATCTCTTCTTAGAATCATATTAGTCAGATTAATTAGGGCCCACATTAACAGACTAATTTTACCTTAGTTACCTCTTGAAAATCCTAATCCACAAATGCAGTTGCATTTTGAAGTACTGAGGGTTAGGGCTTTAACATATAAATTTTGAGGGAACACAATTTAGTTCATAACAAATATGTAGAATAAGTCAAATTAATAAGAAAAATAAAAGCAATGGGAGAGATTGAGAATTCTCTGTTGCAAGGCATTAGTACTACATGTGAAGGACATTATCAGTATTTGAAGAAATACTTAAACTAGTAAAAAAAATAGTGATATAAAACTAGCATTTGTACTACATGTGAAGGACATTACTAGTATTTGAAGAAATACTTAAACTAGTAAAAAAAATAGTGATATAAAATCTAGGGAAAACGTCATTTTGTTAATTCTTTATACTTTTAAAAGAAATGTGGGAGATAAAGAAAAAAGAAACAAACAAAATACATATAAAACTGTAAAAAAAAATGCTGGATATTAATCCGACCATATCAACAATAGTAGCAAATGTGAAGGTTCTAAATGTACCAATTAAAAGACAGAGATTATCAGAGAGGATTAAAAAAATAAGCCTTGAATATATTTCTAAAACAGAGCCCACTTAAATATAAAAGGCAAGGATATTTCAAAAGTAAGAAGATCAAGAAAGATACATGCATCATGCCAACATTAATCAAAAGAATAACAAGGCAGCAGTATTAAATTCAGATGAAGCAGAATTCAGAACAAGGAAAATTATCAGAGATAAAGAAGATATCACATAACTAGAAAGGGATCAACTCTAAGGAGAGATGACAATGCTAAATTCACCTTCAACCAACAATAGAAAGTCAAAATACATGAAGTAAAACCTGACACAACTGTAAAGAGAAATAGAAAAACATCCATTACATTTGGAGGTTTTAACACCCTTCATTCAATAATTGATAGGCCAACAAAGCAGGAAGTAAGCATATAGATGACCTATGTGACATTACAGTTTACCTCAAAAGCCATAGGGTAGCTCCAAAGTCACTATACATAGGGAAAATAGTAAGTTGTAGCTTTATTGACAACATATTCATTATAAAATTTTACAAAGAGGTGTCCAAGATATAGAAAATATTTTATAACATTTTATAATAAATATTTTGTAATTTTCCATTTTTTCTATGTATGGTGACTTTAGGGGAAGCTTTTGGGCAATCCCATGACCAACTTCATCCAGTTGGCATTATAGAATAGTTTATCCAACAAAACAAGTAATTACATTTTTCACAAATTCACATGAAACATTCACAAAAGTAGATAACAATTTGGATCGTAAAACATAACTGAAAATTTAGAAGAATTTAAATCACAATAGCATGTTCTCAGAACACATTAAACTGAAGACCATTAACAGATAGATAACTGGAAAATTATCCTGCTATCTAGAAAATAAACAGCACAATTGAAAATTATACACGGGTTAATAAAGAACATTTTAAAATAATTTAAAAACAATTTGAAGTCGACAAATATGAACTATAATACCAAAATTGTAAGAATCAGTGACATCAATCTTTAAAAAAATTTACTGCAGTGTGATGCCACGGCACTCTACCATGGGTGATAAAGTGAGATTGTCTCTAAAAAAGAAAAAAAATTGTAGCAGTAAGTGAATATATTAGTAAAAAAGAAAATTTTGAGCTTTCAGTTTAGGAAACAGGAAATGGTAAGCTGAAAACAAAGAGAAGAAATAATAAAGATGCAAGTAAAATCCGACTCCCACGGCTGCAACCAAAAAATGGCTGGGCGTTGTGGTGGGCGCCTGTAGTCCCAGCTATTTGGGAGGCAGAGGCAAGAGACTCTCTTGATCCCAGGAATTGGAGGTTGCTGTGATCTGTGATGCCACAGCACTCTATTCAGGGTGACAACTTGAGGCTCAAAAAAAAAAAAAAAGATGCAAGTAAAAACCAAAGACATGGAAACACACCAATGATACCGAAAAGCAGTAAAACCAAAAGTTGTTTGTTTGTGAAAGATTGCTAAAATTGATAAATCTCTACCACAGCTATCAAAGAAGGGGTAAAATAGAGAAAGAATATTTGAATTATCAATATCAGACATGATATAGGAGTGATCACTGCTGATTCCATGTTATTAAAAAAATAAAATGTTGGGCGGTGCCTGTGGCTCAAAGGAGTAGGGCACTGGCCCCATATGCCAGAGGCGGAAAGTTCAAACCAGTCCCAGCCAAAAACTGTAATAAATAAATAAATAAATAAATAAATAAATAAATAAATAAATAAAATGTTAATAGTATACTATGAAGAAATCTGAAACTCTACAATTTGCTTTCTAGCTATTTCTTTACACAGCCCTTGGTAGCCACTACTGTATTTTCTGTCTATATGAATTTGACCACTCTAGGTACCTCATGTAAATGGAATCAGTCCATATTTCTTCTTTTGTATCTGACTTATTTCAGCCATGTTGTAACACGCATCAGAATTTCCACTCTTCCTAAGGCTGAATAATTATTCATTTCATACATAGTACATTTTGATTATTCATTTCTCTGGTGGTAGTCATTCATATTGGTCCTACCTTTTGGGTTTTGTAAATAATGGTACCGTGAACATTGATTGGTATAGCAGTATTTGTTTTTGACTCTGTTTTGAATTATATTGAATTCAGTGGTAATTCTGTGTTTAATATTTGAAGAACTGCCAAACTCTTTTCCAGAGTGGCTGCACCATTTTACATTCCCACCATCAAAGCACTAGGGGGCCAACACCTCCACAAGCCATGGTGTTCTGTATGTGTCTAATACAGCTGCTTGTTTTATACTGTGGTTCGAATTTTCTATTTTCTTATTGATCTTCTGTATGGTTGTTCTTTCCTTTATTGAAAGTGACACATTGAACTTTGCAACAATTATTGTTCAGCTGTCAACTTCTCTCCTCAAATCTGTCAATCTTTGCCTCATATACAGTGTTTTCATATTTTGATGCTGGGTTCTTGTATGCTTCTAATCCTACGTCTTCTTGGATAATAGTTCTTTTATAAATATGTAATGTCCTTCTTTGTCTCTGGTAATAATTTTTGACAATGTTCATTCTGTCTAATCTCAATAAAGACTACTAAATGTACATGTATACTGTCTTTTCCTAATATTTGGATAACATTTTGTCTTTAAGTTTTAGCTCATTTTTATCTTAGATCTAGTGAGTCTTTGCTATATAAATTTATCTTCAAGCTAATCTTTAACCGTACCTTTCAACTAGACTACCACCTGCTAAATTTTTGGATGGAAGTCCCTGGCCTGGCATTTGTTTTACTGAGAATCCAAGGGAGAGTACCAAGGACTTGAGAAATGGAGCAGTGTGAATTTTTAATAAGTAGACCAAGTACATGGTCAGGATACCTGCCAGGCAGGAACACGAAAAACGAAAGTGAGAATTTTGTTATTAGAAGATACAGAAAATGTTATTTTAAGTCAAATTAGTCTAATTTCCATTTACTTACTTAGTTTTGGTGGTAGGAAATAGGGTATCATAATCTTTTCAGTGCTTATAGAATCTAAAGTTCTCTCATTGTTTTGATATGGTAACAATAATTGACGCAGGAAGGAGGCAAGAGATTTGGATGATAATATGAATAGAGAATAGAAAAGACTTGCTGGCTCAGTGGCTCACACTGTACTTCTCACACTCTGAGAGGGGAAGGAGGTGGATTGACTGAGCTCAGGAGTTGGACACCAGGTTGAACAAAAGCAAGACCCTGTCTCTAGAAAAATAGCCGGGCGTTGTGGTGGGCGCCTGTAGTTCCAGCTACTTGAAAGCTGAGGCAAGGGGATCTCTTAAGCCCAAAAGTTCGAGGTTGCTGTAAGCTATAACACCATGGCACTCTACTGAGGTCAACAAAGTGAGACTTTGTCTCAACAAAAAAAGAAAAAATGGCGGGCACCTGTAGTCCCAGCAACTCGGGAGGCTGAGGCAAGAGAATCGCTTAAGTCCAGGAGGTGGAGCTGGAGCTGTGTGATGCCATGGCACTCAACCTAGGGCAATAAAGTGAGACTCTGTCTCTACAAAAAAAAAAAAAAAAGAAGAAGAAGAAGAAGAAGAACAAAAGAAAAGAAAAGAAAAGAAATACCTGTGTCTGCAACAAGGTAGTTTTGAAGAAAATGAAGAGAAAGTGATACATTACTAGGTTATCAGTTAAGAAGGGAGAAGAAATGCCTACTACAAAAAGAAACGATAACTGATCTAAAACAACTGATGCTAGTTGATATTCCCAGGAACACTGTTAAAAGGAGTGTTTTAAGAGTTTACAAAAATGTTTAAGTTATTTCAAGTCAGTATTATCAGTGTGTAAGTTATTCTGGTTTCATTAAAGATATCTAGGTTTCTTTTATTTCTTTTTCTCTTTTTAAATTTTTTTTATTGTTTCAGTTTCATTGAAGGTACAATGATTTTATTTCTTATTGAAACTGCTTTGCAGAAGTTTTGATACATTAATGGGCATGTGAACAAATTACAAAAACAGAATTGTTTTCCTAATCGTATGGCTACAGGAGTGAAGGGAAATTTTCTCTTAACCTTCTGGATGTTTGCAGAACATTGCTGACCAGAGGCAGATTAATCGGAGAAAAGGCATACAAAATTTATTAATGTGTATATAGGAGCCTTCAGAATGAAAAGCCAAAGATATACAGAAAAGTGTCTACTTTTATGCTTAAGTTCAATAAAATACGGACAGCCATAGAGGGTATGATCTAATGAGTGGAGAAAGCCAGCTAGGCCTGCTGGTCTAGATTTTTCTTTGCCTGTCTGAGCACACATTCCTCCCTTCTCCATCCTTCTGGGAAAGCGGCAGGACGCTGGGATCTAATGACCTACCGTCAAACAAGGTAGGTCCGATGACTTCTTTATGGTCAGTTTTTATGCAGAAATGCAGAAGGAATGTTAGATTAACATTGACAGGTTTCCACAGCTGAGTTGAGAAACGGATTCTGGTTTCTATGACTTGCCTTAGGAAAGAGTAATTCTGCTTTCTATGGCTAACCTCAGGGGAGAATTAAACTGAGAGTCAGGAAGACAATAAGAGGAAAACCATTTCTCCTGAGGCTGATTCTAAAGCCTACGTTTTGGGGAATTGTTTTCTGAGCTTCAGCATGACTATCATTCTTTCGTCCTTAGGACATTCATTAATATGTCTGGGAACTAGTGACCATAATGCCCAGTTTGAAAAACTTTTACTGAACTATCCTTGGGTCATGGATAAAATTAAGATGAAAAGCAAAGGATCCCTTCAACTAAATGACATGCAGGGGTCATATTTTCAAAATCTATGGGGTACAATAAAAGTAATCATCAGGGCAATGGTCATAGCCTTAAATGCTTAAATCAGACAGAAAAATCACAAATTAACAACCGAATGTCACATCTCAAGGAACTAGAAAAAGAAAACTAAACCAATTTTTGTAAGGGGTAAAAGGTGTGGGTTGAGTTTCAGTCTTTTGCATGTGGCTATCCAGTTCTCCCAGCACCTTTTGTTGAATAGGGATTTTTTTCCCCACTGTATGCTTTGTTTAGTTTATCAAAGGTCAGATGGCAAATAGAGACTGGTCTCTTGGTTTTCTGTTCTGTTCCAAATATTGATGTCTCTATTTGTGTGCCAATACCATGCTGTTTTGATTACTGTGGACTTATAATATAGCCTGAATTCTGGTAAGGTGATGCCTCCAACTTTGTTTTTATTGCTAAGAATAGCCTAAGCTGTCTGTTTTTTTTTTTTCTTGTTCCATACAAAACAAAGTACTATTTTTTTCCAGTTCTTCAAAATATGATGCTGGTATTTTAATGGGGATTGCATTAAGTCTGTAGATTGCTTTCTTCAGAGACTGGGTGATGAGAAACAGTAGCATGTAAGGATGACGTCAGCAGTGGAGGACAGGTCCTCCCCCTGTAGCATTCCAACAGAAACAGATACACCCTGTACTAGTGAAGCAACATGAATCAGCCCATTATATTTAACTCAGAATCCTTCAGTTTAAGGTCCCTAGTGTAGACTAAATGTACAAAAGAGGGGGAAAAGAGAGATTTAAAACTGTGTGGGTGATTATGAGTTGCAGAAGAAAGCTCGTAGCTGTGGAGCTAGCAACGCCTGTGTTGAACATTCAGGGAGGGACGCGAACTCCTCCAGGCAGGGAGCAGGTGTTCCAGCCAGGCCGGCTCCCCACAGAGTCATGCACAGCTGTCCTGTCCTGATGCCCTCCAGGTCTGGTCCCATGAAGAGCTGTCTTTTGCTAGGTGGCCAGGTGATAGACATGGGTCACTATGAAAGTTTCGAGACAGACTGGGTTGTGGTCCATTATTTCGCTTCCAAGAAACACAGTGGCCAACATCTTTTCTGATTGTCTTGTACAAATTTCAACTGCCTCAGCTTACTGGTGTTGCTGGGAGGGGGGGGGGCATCACTTTTTTCCATTTTCACAGATTTTATGTTATTTGATTTTTGTGTATCTCAAAACTTTCATAATGACACATGGGCACTGGGTCTATATATTTAATTCCCTCTGCACAATCGCTCCTGGGCATGCATGCCTGATTTGATTCCTTGACAGCTCATCCTGCTTCTCAGTAGCTGAAGGCCTAAGCTCTAAATTGACAATTCCCCAAATTGTTCTGCAGTCCCTTAATCTGGGAAAGGCCTAGCACAGACTTTCCATCTCTCTCCATGCTGGACTCACATGGGCAACTCTGTGGGGTTATTATCCTGTGATATAAAGAGACATCACTTTTCAGTGTTTATGGTTTAAAGGGTCATTGTGTAAAAGCAGTAAAATTAAGCTTACAGGGGTAAATGCAGTCAGGTACAGAATTTTACCATTATTTATTCAGTTCTACCATGCTTTACGCAGTGACATTTTAGACATACTCTGCCTATGTGTTTGTCTATTAGTAATGAAACTTACAGAGCTCCATCGGCAATTGATATTTAACTACAATGCCACTTGAAATGTGCATTTAGGCCATTGTGAAGAAGAAGTTAGCAATCCTGGCTCTACTTTTTTCCAAAAATAATAAAAAAAAAAATGTCACGGCTGCAATATGGCTCTGTGAAGTGATTTCCAAGAGGTTCAAAACCCAGCTTTCTGCCATTGCTCTTGTTTACTCTCCTTTCAGAAAAATGGTATGTCTTTCTCTCTTCCCAGCTGCACTTTGGCCACCAGAATTAATACAAAGTGCATTTCTTAATTACATCCACATCTCTCTGGGTCCTTACACATGGCTCACTTTTGGAGAAAGTCCCTCTTCTCTCAGCACTACACTCACTCTATCACGTGTCAGAGTCCCGAGGCGGACAGAGGTCATTCCCATTTGTAGATACTTCTTTGCTCTGCACCGAGTTCTCAGGCAGGGCTTTAGTGCACCCTGCCTGTACCCTTAGTGCCCAATTTTTTAAATTTATACAAATATAGCTTTTAATAATATATAGTTCTCAAAAAGGCATTCATATTTTCAGAAAAGAGAAAATGCAAAGTCTAATTATTTAGCCTTTGAGATAGCAGCATATACCTGGAGAGATTTAAGAGTGGAAAAGTCCTCACAAGGAAACTTGGAAGGTGGCCTCTTTCCCCCAGAAGCCGGTGTGGTTTGAATAATAATAGTTTTGGAGTCTGATTGTTTGTATTACCTTCCAGAGTTAATATTTCTAGCTGGGTGACTTTCGGAATCCAGTGACTTATCTTCTCCGTACCTTATTTTCTTCATTAAAAAATGAAGGTCATAACAATAGAATTGCTCATTATAAAAGATTAATGAGTAAATTCATGAAAAATACTTAGAAGGGCACTTGGCAGAAAATAAACAGTAGGTAGATTTTAGCTATGGCAATCAAATATGTGTGGAGTCAGGCACAGTAGGTGTATGTCCCAAATCTATCACTTCCTTATTTCACCACGTACAACCTCAGTTTTCTAACCTACAAAGCAGAGGCAAGAAGATAGCATAGTTTATGAGACAATGTACATAAAAATCTTATCACAGAGGTGGGTATCTAACATTGAATAGCTTTTGATAAACATGATGATAATACCATTATGCGTTACTAATGATAAGGATGCAATGTGACAGATGGGCCATTAAGCGATTTTGTCATTGTGTGAACTTCATGGAGTGACTTACACAAACCCAGCTGGTGTAGCACACTGCACACCAAGGCTGTGTACTGCTCTGAGAATACACAGCATGTTACTGTACCTGATACTGTAGCCAATTGTAGCACAATTGTATAAGTATTTGTGGATCTAAACATAGAATAAGTACAATAAAATATATTATTCCTTTTTTTCTTTTTCGTTTTTGTGGAGACAGAGTCTCACTCTATAGCACTTGGTAGAGTGCTGTGGAGTCACAGCTCACAGCAACCTCCAGCTCTTGGGCTCAAGCGATTCTCTTGCCTCAGCCTCCCAAGTAGCTGGGACTACAGGTGCCCGCCACAGCGCCCAGCTAATTTTTGATGCAGTTCGGCTGGGGCCGGGTTTGAACCCGCAGCCCTCAGTATATGGGGTCGGGGCCCTACTCGCTGAGCCACAGGCGCTGCCCAGTATTCTATTTTAGGGGAGCACTATGACACAAGCAGTACATCATCAACTAAACTGTCCTGTATTTCATGACTTTCTTTAGTAACTTTGTCTACACAATTCTCTGGACCCCCACCCCATTTAAAGTTGCTTAGTCAGTCGAGTCCACCCGACACCAACATAAATCAGTTCAACCACTATTCTCTATTAGCTCTTCTGCCAAGCACCTGCTATTCTCCTCAGCAGTGAGAATTCGGTAATGAATAAGATGCAATTCATTTTATATTTAAAACAACAGGTTAATATAAAGTCAGGCTGAATCAATGCTGGTTTCTTCTTTCCTTGATCTCCTAATCTCTCATTCCCCTAATGCTTTCAATCTGTACAAAAGACGAGGTGTGTAGAAGAAAAAAAGCAGACCATTTGACCTAGATAAGCTAAAGTACTTTGTACTTCAATCCATCCCACGTTTGAAATGAACAACTATAATAGTCCCCATTTACTGAACATCTTCTCCCTGCATTACACATTGTCTTTATAGAGTCCTAAAACCTATTATTCCACAATAGTTATTATTTCTCCTTTTCTGATGGGATAACGAAGGCTCAGGCAGTGAACTAACCGATGCCCAGGCCACATAGCTAGTGCCTGGTGTGCACTGGATGTGAAAGCAAAAATGTCCATACTCTGAGCGACACTCACCCCCAAATTAAAGCAAATGGTATCTGTAAACGTTATGGATCTGTAGGTTATTATAAATTCTGTATTCATTTTGAGGCCCCACAGATGCTTTCTTTAAGTTGTCCTCAACTATTAAAGCTATTACAAAATGAAAATGGAGACAAATTCTATTCTGAAATACAAGCAGAATATTTAGAGGATAATTAGCCTCTTTAATGAAATGGTGACTAGAAAAAGAGCCTAGAATGACTCTGGATAGTGGATGGATGGTCATTGTCTCTGGAACAGCCATTTTTATTTTTTTAAGCAAACAGACTGGTTGGTGAGTATACGATGATGATCAGCTCAAAGAAAATTACACCTGCTGACCAGGTAAGTAAGGTCCTTGGAGTGGGCCTTACCACTGTTAGAAATTTCTGAGATTTTGTTTTTCTTAGCAGTTTGCATATTTGTTTCTTTCAAATACTGAAATCCATTGTGACGACGAGTGAGTGGTATATAAAGCACCAACTTACTTCATATAGTAGGAATGACTAGGTTGTGAAATTTTCTAAGTAGAGCTATAAATGATGCCTGAAATCAACTGTAGTCTTTCCATAAACATACAAATACTTAAATAAGATTTTGAAAAACAGTCTTTTCTAAGAACAGTGTTTAGCTTGTCTTTGTATAGACTTCAAAATACTCCTTTGAATAAAAATACCTAGGGAACAAATCAAGTTTTGGATATGTACATTTATAAAAAATATAAGAATTATTATTTTTTAAAAATTTGTTAACTTTGGTAATTCCCTGCACCTTCACCCCGTTTAAATTTTGTCAGTTGGTTAAGTCCACCCAACACCAACATAAATCAGCTTAACCATCATTCACTATTAACTTTTCTGCCAAGCACCTGCTATTATGCTCAGCAGTGAGGATTCAGCAATGAATAAGATGCAATTTCTATCCTCAAAAGGTAGACAACCTGATTGGAAGAACCGCTAGTATGGTAGAAATAAGTGTGAAGTTGCTCCTGATCATTGCTTTAGTGAAGGAAGATAGGAATATTTGTAGACCCATTCTGAAATCAGAGTAGGCTGCTCTTAGCACTAGCATTCTGCAGATAGGACCAGCATTCTGTATTGCAGTGTTAATATTCACTTTCCTCCTGTGCTTAGGAGTTACGTTTAGGTCTTAGACAAATTGGCACAGCAGATGGCAACTAAGAAACTTAATTCATCTGATAACTCTTTACAATACACTATAGAATTTATAGAACATATTGCCATAACTACAGAGAAACAGGGTAACTCTGATGCCAGTGCCCCTACCATTATAGTCTAGATAGCACTGTTACACTTTATCCCTAATTTCTGCATGTTCTCAGCAATGTTATTTCCATATTCATTTCTGGATTGAGGTAGCCTATGTTACTGCTGATTCCATAGTTTATATGTCATCTCAGGGTGATCTTCCCAATGGGCCTCTTTCCAATCAGCACTTCTCAGCTCTTCCTCTTAACTGCCACCAAATTTCACAGAACTTATGGAGATGGGCAGGGATTAAATTACAAAATGCAAATGACTTCCATATTAGACATTTCTAGAGTGAAAAGTTCATGCTCATTTCCTGAATTCAGATTCCTTTCTCCTCCCTTTTACCATCTTCCACTTAAGCCCCAAGCTCTCCTAGCTGTTTATTTTTATGTAGATCATTTATTTACATATGAATCTTTCCTTGGTTCCTTGTACAGGCAGGAGATAATTTAGGCACCTAAAGTTGTACCCCTTTCCCCAAGGGTCATATCATATAATCTCAAATCTTTTCTCTATCCAAAAGATAGAGACTTTCTGGGCACTAATTTTAAGATGATATAGAGCTTCACTGTTCTACATACTTGAATGTGAATAAGCAGATGATTTAACAATAAAAGTCACATATATGCTTTGTCTCCCAGATGGACTCCGGAGTTTTTGTGAATGGCTTCATATTTTAAACTCCTTTCAATCTCCTATTTCATTTAATATAGTACTCTAAACACACTACTCACGGAAGGCAGGGAATATTCCGCACTCTAAGTGAGCATATGTTGTCACTTTTGTTGAAGCAGAAAAATGTAGGAGGTAGCATTTTATGGAAGAAACAGGCTTTACAGCAAGCCAGTTACTATATGAATTTAGGGTAAATGATTTAACTATTCTGAGATCTAGTGCATTTCTCTGCCAAACTGATTTCATATGTCACAGGAATGTTGTGAGAATTAAATGAGGTAAGACATCAAAATACAATTATGCTTCTTCCTCCTTTTCACAGTATAGTCTTCTGGGGAAAAAAAAAGGACAGAATGAAAAGTTTTAAGTGCTCACCACGCCTATCATTCAGTTGGAAGAAAGGCAAACTTTCAGTTGACTATGAGTCGGGTGTTGGGTACCATTTGTCCTTCAGCCTACGTGGCTTCATTTGCTTTAGGCCACGTATTAACATGTGTTTAGCCTCTTGAACTTGATTCATTAACATCTGCTCTATGTGCACCAGCCAGCCACACCTCATTCTGGAACAAAGTAATATCATGCATAACATGCGTGGGCCATGTGGTGCCTTGACCTCCCACTTCTCTCATCACCTCTTTGCTCTCTGTGGGCACCTTTTCACCTTTTTCAAATACAAATCAACCATTCTGAGTCTAGACCCCCAACCACCTCTCTTATTACGCTGTCATATTACAGACATCATCTTCCTGCCCTCATTGCCCCACAGCCGGGTACCAGACAACTAGAGATAGTCTGTGGGTCCAGAACCCATTAAAAATTTTCACAGGGGCCAATGCCAAGTGTGCAGACCAAGCCTCATCTGTTTCTTCTTGTAACAAACATAATGGAAGGTGCCTCTCAGCTTCCCACTCACTCTCTGCCTCAGAGACCAGCCTGGTGCTCCCCCATGGTCCCTGTGTGGTGTGGGGTGCCCTCTTATCTTGGGAACTGTGACAAATTATCTCTTCAATGAAAGTTGTCTCCTGACATGTTGAAGTTACTATACCTCATATTTTCTATATTAATGCACCATATCATAAGCAACCAGTATAATCAGGGAGGTGTTGATGTGAACATTGATTCTTGCTTTATGATTAAGCCAATTGCTCCAGCCTTACATTTTCTCTTAACTAGATTGCTGTAAGGGGATTAGATTGGCCCATAGTTACATATGTATTTAATTTATGAAAAAAGTCAATATTTGGTTTCTTATTGGAACTGAATACTCTTACACTGATTATTTTTGAAGGTGTAATAAGAACACACACTGTCATGGTCTCAAAACGAGTAGGGAGACAGAAAATATCAAATAATCAGAGAAATACATGTCACTGACATGCGTGTAAATGGTTACAGAGACTCACTAGCTGGATGAGGATTTTTGACGTAGTTTGGTGGGTCAAGGAGAAGATTCCCTGGAGGTGACAGCTGAGTTGAGATCTGAGAGGAAAACAGGAGTCTGGTGGTGAGGAGGAACTTCACTTCCCTGGGCAGACACCAACTCGAGGGCAGCAAAGACATTCACCCATCAACTTCTGCATTTTTTCTAAATTTAACAAGGAAAGCTATAGAACATATATATTATTTTAAGGAATCTTGAACTCTCCTCCTATGGCACAGTTTTGATATGACATTATTTGATATTAAAGACACATTTGTACTCATGAGCAGCTTAAACCCATGTTAAGTATGTTCTAAAACAAAAACATCTAATTTGGCAATAATACCATATTTTGGTACTAAGATGGAACTAACTAGAAATAGAATAAAATACTTTCTCTTGCAATATGCCGAAGAGACATGAATTAAAAGGGGTCACTGGCCTGAGATTCTAGACACAGCCAATAACTGAATGAGACAGGCTGGGAATACAGGGAAATAAGAACACTGGGAGTAACTTTTAGAGTAACTTTTATGTGATTTCATGATCATAATTGCAGAGCTAGATGCAACTTGTTCTTCACTTGATGCTTAAGGCTTTGCTTAGATTGAGAGAAGCCAGGTGACTCGCTAAGGGATATACAACTAATTAGCTCCTCAGCCAGAGCCAGGCTCTCTTCCTCCAACTCCCTAGCATGTGGCAGGAATCGGAGCCATACAGCAACAGTGAAAGTGCGATGACATAGCGGGGAGGTATTTTAGGGACATGTTCTCATATCGGAGTCTTTTTTAAGACTTTGCGCTGTAAATGTGTTTAGAAATAGATTCACTTCCCTGTCCCCATGTATCCTCAGAAGGTTATACTGCAATTGACCCCTCTAGGAAAAACCCAGAGATGCCAGGAACGCACGGCTGTAAAGATGTCAGCTCACCTGTGGAGTTACTCAATAGAGGAAAGAAAGCCTTAAACCAAGGTCAAAAGATTTTTTTAAAGGCCAGAAACTTAGGTAAAAAATACTGTATCTTTGACTTGTCAGTTCCGTCTGTTGTTCTTTCCCTAGTGTATATTAGCACAATAGAAAAACATGAAAGAAAATTATTATCTCACTTTCTTTTCCAGTTTGTGCCTAAAAAGCCCACATCAGAACTGGAGTTACAAGTTTCACTTTGTAAGTTGTGTCTTCAAACTAGTTAAGGCAAGTTCCTTGAATAGGGCACGATGGTTCCTAACCTAAATAGCACTTCTACTGATGAGTTAGCGCATTCTCAGAAAATAGTAATGGAGTAATTACCGTAATTGTTTTATAACGTGTATCTTTTGAGAGAGAACATGATTCCTGTTCATTGAGAGCTTCACATCACTTAAGTTTGGAGAGAAGAAAAGAAAAGAGAGAGAAGGGAAGGGAAAGGAAAGGAAGGGAAGGAAAGATTGAAAAGAAAAGAAAAAACAACCTTTCTGCGAGTCTGGGAACCCTTCCACACTGCAGAGCCCTGTCTGAAGACTCCTGTATGGTCTAGCTCAGATGTCAGCTCCTCTCTCCCGGGCCTGACCTTCCCCCCATGGGTTATGTGACTTTCCTCTTTGCTCTGACACTACTTTGTCCTTACCGCAGCTATGGCACTGCTAATGTCCAGCTGTGGTCAAAGGCTTATGTTCCTTTATTCCCCCATCACATTACAAACATTTGAAGGTTACTGACCATATTTTATTTATCTTCACATTCTAGATAAAAGAATATAGAACATTTTAGTTGCCCCAGCGATGTGGAAATGACGAAAAGTAAACTCATCCCAACATCTGTATGTTTCGCATGGGCAGGGAATATGTGCACACGTCCAAGGAAGTTCTGAGCATGGAAAAGGGTAGGAACTTGATCAGTTTAATGGATAAACATGCTTGAATGTAAGGTAATTTGAGGGGAAAACACTGTATGGGACTAACAGTAAAGAAGGACGAGACCAGCGTTAACAATAATAAAGGAAAAGAAAGAAAGAAAACTTGTAGATAATGTCAAGGTGTTAGCTATGTTTTGGAAGACTGAAATTTGGATACAGAGAAAAGAGGGGGGCAGAAACTTTAAATAAAAAATAAATGGGGGTACGAAAGATATATTAATTAGATAGAATCTACCATGTCTAGAGAGAGGCTGATTAGACTATTGCCATGGATGTAGGAAAGCATAGTCAGTAACACCTACACAAGGTTCACAAGCCATAGCTTGCAGGCTTTTGAAGGCCTGTGACAAGCACCATCAAGTAAACCCTGGATAATACCACAACATTAGTCAGCCGAGCATGTTTATTGCTGATTGAAGCAACATCGTGGTTCTGCAGCAACCTTCATATGATGTGAATGTTTTACTTTCCTAATTAATGCTAAATGGAGGCACAAATTTTTTAATGATGAGCTTTCACAGTCTGTACGACTTAGCAATGTACAAAGATAGCAGTTTGTAAAATTTTGCTGGCAATATCTAAAAATACACACATCACTGACATTTTAGCCCAATGTGTAAGTTCTGTTAAAGTCAATTAAATAAATTTATCAAACTAGAAGATTCAGATCTTGCCAATTTGTGAGATATTATACACTATCTGACTAGGATATCTCTAGTGATTTGAGAAGTGACTTCAGAAAAGCCAACATCTGGAACCAGATGAGTCTCCGGTCAAATATGTGCTTTATACCCTACTATCACAGAAGATATTTAGCATTTTTGAGCCTGATTTTCATCTGTAAATCAGATCAAATACCTTGCAATACCTATCTCAAAGGAGTGCTGTTAAACATTGGAGGAAATAAGTTTTTGAGTATAGTATCTGAAATGTACTAGATACCTCTAAAAGTTATTATTTGTTATATTTCATTATTTATTGGCATGTGCTCATTTATTTGTTTGTTTAAATATCCCTTTTGTAACAACTATGTGTATTTGGTTCTCTCGTATGTGCTAGTGACACAACAGTGGATGAAACAAACAGAAACCTTACTTTAATTTATTTACATTTTACTAGAAAGAGAGAGGGGTTGAGATAGAGAGAGAGAAAAAAAGTCAGCTAAAAAAAGAAATGAACGCTACACCCTCTAATATAAATGACAACTGGTGAGGAGAAGGACAAAACAAGGATAGCAATGAGGCAGGTTGGAGGTAGAGGAGTTACAATTTTCAGTGAGATGGTGACAAAAAGATAGTGAAGAAAAGAGAATGAAGAAATGAGCCATGCACATGCCTGAGAGAGAGCTTTCCAGTCCAAGAATAGAGCAAGCACCACTGCCCTGAGTTGTCCTGGAGCAGGCCCAGTCTAAGGTCAGCAAGAGAAACTCATGGTCAAAACCCAGGGATTCAGCTGAAAACGGACTCAGGAGGGAACTCTGGTCAGGGCGGCCAGACACCAAAAAAAAAGAATGAAGAATGACTGCATTTATTTATGAATAACATGAGATAAATGGGGGATATTTAGAAGTGAGAGGACATAATCTGATGGCTGACATTTTTATCCCTAAATTAGCTCAGGCAGCCCTATAAACAGAACATGTGGGTGGGAGGCAGAAGCAAGCAGGTCGTGGGTGGTCGGACTTGGGCTCCATCGCAGACGTATCAGATATGGAGCATGGAGGAAGGAGCAGCATTCAGAATGGTGAGGTCTGTGCCCTAAGTCACTGTAAGAATGGGGCCACTGTGAGAAGCTCATGGAACATACTAGAAGCAACAGCTCTGCCTTCCATGGCCTCATGTGCCCCAAGAAAACAGTAACTTCAAAACAGCCCTGTGGTGTCTCCATTCCACTTGTCTCTCCCACAGGTCCATGAAGAACGGTCAGTGTCTGTTGCAGAAGCAATAAATACTCAAACAGAAAAGGAGCTCCCTTTGTGACAACCCCAGTGCCAGTGTACAATAATGTGTTAGGCACTCCAGACGGATTGCTCCATTCACTGTTTTAAGGGTGCTTTGATGAACTAGAAGAATTAGAAGAACTTAGAAGAATTAGAAGAACTTCAGGCATGAGTAGCTCATCTACACTTGCCAACAAAACTGTCTATGATTTCTGGCACCCGAAGTCCAAGAGGCTACTACTAAACCTCAGACGTACAGAATGAGTCTGTCTTAGTTTGAGCCTAAGAATCGGAATTGTTAACAAGGCTATGTGATATTTCTAATGTATACCAATATTTTAGAATTACTTCAAAGCATGACTGGTTGACTGATTGATACTTGAAAAGGAATAAAAGGATAGACTGGCCATATCCTGCATCATACTACAGGGTGTCGGTAAAGTTCATGGGCAATCACACTATTTTGAATCATACGTGAACTTCACAACCATCCTGTATAGTTGTATCCCATTATTGCTATAGTTCTAGCCATTACTTTATTCATAATTAAATGTGTATAGATATGTCTGATTTCTTCCCAAATAAGTATGAATAATATATACGAGGCTTATTGAGAGGCAAAGCATTCCAGTCACACCTCTAGAGATGAGAAAAATTAATTGAATTACCAGATAATAAATTCTTTCTCTTTTGAGGGAAAAAAATGTTTAAACCACAAGAAATATCTATTGTTGGCATCACTCTATAATAACCAGAACATAATAGGGTAAAATTAGTAATTTTATAAAAATTTGAAGCAACTAAAACTTATCACTAATTCCAGCCCGAGAGCAAGCATGCATTTTCTTTTTTAAAAACATCAGTACAAATGTTTGGAAAAAGAGAGAATTCATAATAAAAAAACGGAAAGCAATTATTACTTAAATAAAATAAAAATGGAGGACTATATTTAGTTCTGTTATTCAAACTGTTTTGTTAATCACTCCCTGTCTACCACCCACCGTGCTCACTCATTGTTTGAATTAGAAAATCACAGCCCTATCTTGGCTGTTTAGCATGACAAACAATGCAGATAGTTTCAATAAAGTTAGGAGTTCTGTGAAAATCCCTCAATGATGCTGTCCCATGGCATTCTAATACTGCAGTTTTGAGTGCAGTTTGTCCCTGTGATTCCTGTGGTCTCAGCTAGAACAAGATCAAATTTCAACAAAGATTTAAGTCCTTCTCTCTACATCATAGTTCCCACTGAGATATTGAGGCTACACTGAGGCTACTAAGGTAGCCTTTTCTAATCTGTGCTGTAAAAGACACCAGTTCCCAGTAATGCTCTAAGGTCAAGAAAATATAAGAATATGTTCTCTTTTTTATTATACCCAACTCTTCATTAAAACAACATGTCTGAAACATCCTGCAGGAAATATACATGTTTGATTTTGCTTAACCCGATGGTGCCAGTCTTACCATACCAAGGAAGCATTTGGTCGCTCAAGACTGCAGTGAAACTGAGTCTTATGAAATAACTTGGGAAGCAGGGTTGTTCTCAGTTCAGTTTACAGGTGACTCTGACTGTGTCAGGAGGATTGCAAGAGAACACACAAATGCCACACCCGTTCACTGATTTCAGGGGTTACTGAGGCATTTATTCTCAAGAATTATGAATTCCAGGGAGGAAGCTGCGGTATTTATTCTCAAGAGCTATAAGTTCCAGGGAGGGGGCTCCCAGGCAGACCAGAGACATCTCCTCCTCAGCTGTTGTCAGCCACTCCAACAGCCAAGCACGGAGGCGAAGAGGAGGAGGAAGGGAGAGGAGTGAGCAGGGAAGGGAGTGAACAAGAGGAAAACACACATGAGGGGAACCACCAAAACTTTCCAAAACATAGAAACCTGGAACAAATTAACCCCCTCCAAGGGGTCAGGAGGCAGCTACCACAGGGGACCCATCTATAAAATTATGGAAATGGCAGAAAGGAAATTTAGAGTACGTATGGCAAAAACAATGAAGGGAATTGAAGGGAACTTGGAAAACCACCAAAAGGAAACCAATAACTATGAATTCAGAAATCTTCTCACACTGCCCATTCTCACCGATCCTGCAGTGTTCCAGGCACTTCACTAGACACTAAGGGTATCACAGAGGCGTAATCTCTCAGCTACTCACAGCAAGCAGGAGACACAAACGTTTAACAACTGAAGTTGGGATGAGGTTTAATCTCATGCAGGTAAAGTCCGCAGATCTGGCCTGACGGTAGGCACAAACTCCAGTCTTTCTTCCCTCTCTACTGCCCCAAGGAGCAGGTGAGCCGCAGACACTGGGATAGGCCTTGATGAGGGCTTGGCACCAGCCCCCAGGCATCTGCCAGGGGAGAATAGGTGGAGAGGAACGCAGTCCAGAGGCAGGTGGGTCGGGCAATAAACACTCTTGGAAGCAAGGACAGGAGTAGGAAGGGGCAGCCCCAAACCCCTCCTCCCCAGCCCACACTCTCAGTCCCACAGAGCTGTGACCCCAAGTTAGGGAAATGGCAAATAAAAACAGAGTGTCTATTTACCTAGGGGAAGCAGGTGATTCTGGGTGCGTGATGCTCAGGGCCCACCCGACGTGAGACCCTGACAATGGGGACCCAGCAATCTCCAAATTAATGTTCAAATGTGGCCAATTTGTTGAGATTGATTTGCCTAACATATCGTTTGGACCAGGACTGATCTCTGGCAAGGCAAGGCAAAGTCAAATGCAGCACAGAACAATGGGCTCTAACTTTCAAGAATCTCAGCCCACAGTGAGGTGGTAAAGGCAATGTTGAGGAATCAGAAGTGAAAACAGGATTCTGTACCATTCTGGGGCAGCCACCTGGGCCTGGGCTCTGCTCTTCCTCCCTAGGGTCTTGGCCACCCACACAGAGACCTACGGGCAGGCGTGCATGCGTGCATACACACACACACACACACACACACACTCACGCCGCTGGGCCTGGGCTCTGCTCTTCTTCTCTAGGGTCTGGCCACTCACACAGAGACGTACACACACACACACACACACTCTTTGAAACCAGACCAAGAGTTTCCTTCCAGTCCTTTGGTAGAATTCCATGAGTACCAAGGGACAAACTGGCCCAAACTGCCCTTGATATGCCCTGTACAGGACAGAGATTGCATGGAGCCAAATCATCTGAGGAATTCCTATCAATCAACCTTATTTCTGGTGAATTGTTTTGCTTCCATCAAAGCAGGAGATGAGAGAAGATCTTTTTATGCATCTCCCATGTTTCTTTTTTCATGACACGTAACTACCTGTATATCAACAAATAGGGGCCATTGGAGAAGTCTGTTTGCTAACTTGCCGAAATCAATATTCAGGGTGATACTTTGGGGTTATTCTCTCTTCCCGTAGCTTTATCCCCTGCCCAGAGCAGGACAGGGGAGGGGCATGGTGGTCCACCCCCAGCTTCTGAAGTCCCTCTGCTTTGAGGGGAAAGCAACTCAGGTGTCTCATCTTCATTAATGTGTCTGTTTCAAGTGTCTCATATTCATTAATGTGTCTTCTATTTCAAGTTTTCTCTTCCCTCTCTCCTGTTTCAAGTGGTGATTTCTTTGGTATGGGGATAAAAAATAGGGATGATTAAAGTTGTTTATGTTGAGATGTGAATGACTCATAACTCATTTGATGCATGAATGGACATTGCATCTGAATGAGAACTTTCTGCAATGATAATGGTAATGAAGAATTTCATACGGGAAGGAGGGACAAAGTACCCTAAAGTCTATTTATAAACTCTATTCCTTTCAAAAGTACCTCCCTTTTGTCCAGATCTTTATAATTAATATGAATTATATGAGTTTGAGTTAACTTTGAAAGGAGAGGATGAAAAAGCAAGAGAGAGAGAGAAGGAAAGGGAATTTAGACGTAGAAAGATCTACATGATTGCTTCAGTCATGTTTTATTTGGGCATCTTATAACTGGCCCTAATAAGCAAAACTTCTGCAAGAGGCAGAAATTAACAATTCTACCCAGCAGTGAAGCTCTGAGAAGTTGAGCTAATGGAGAAGCCACACAAAAATAATGAGCTATGAGTTTCAATCGTGGTGAGACTAATGCCGCAGCCTTACAGCAGAAACCCTAATCAAGTCAAGAGTGTCCAGTTTGTTTTTGATTTTTTCTCTTAAGTAACCAAATTAGTCACTCATATAATATTTAATCTCTTATTCATTAGCCATAAAATGTGTTTTGCTTTATTTGGGGATGAAAGTTGCTGAAATTAAATAGGGAGTGACGCACAAATTTATAACTAGATTTCCTGTAAGTGGCTGTCTTCAGATAGCATATATTTTCACTTTCTTAAATGCAGTCAGCGTCACACACATAATAATTCCTGCAAAAAAATTGAATTTTGGTGCTCAAAACAGAGACATTCCTGCAAATTTTATGGTTCCATCTACCTAGTGTTAACTTTCTGTCTTGTCAAAGGTTCAGCCACTTTGGTAGAAAGGAGGCCAACTGAACCAGTTATCGTGTTACTAACTTAAGTGTGGGTTGAATGTGCATCTTAGATATTTAATAGAGAATCTCAGTTAAAGTTGGTTCAGATTCAGGGCCGGGCTTCCACATCACTGCAGCTAAATTGGGAACTTATTTCTGGGGTATCACTGAGAGCACTGGAGATTAGGGAAAGGAGGTGAAGTGGATAGCAGAGTAGCAAAATACACTCTTTTTTTTGGTAATTCAGTCATGGGATGGATTGCAAAAGTTTGCACATTGGCCTGTACTGCTAATAGAGGGCAAGAGGCTGACTCGATTAGTGCAGAAGATATAGTTTGGAGAGGTGTCCTTTTTGCACTGCTGTGCACTGGTGAGGTCATCCAGGAGAATGAATAGTTTGGGTAACTGCATTTTAGACAAAGGAAAAAGATTTTGCTCTGACTCTATCCTTAGTGTGCCTTTCTCGACAGGACAAGCAGAAGAAAGATGTATATTTCCATAGCCTAAATCTGATGAGTTTCCAGACTGCTCTACCTCCTGGAAGAGGAAGAAATGGTTAGTGTTCAGGAGAATGTCACACAAGCTGGTGTCCAAGGGAGCGTGGAAATGGTTTAGGGAATGCCTGCCTCGTAATGTAGCTGTTCACATCTGTCAGATTTAGAAACATTTTGGACAGTATTGGGCATTGTGCTGCTTTTCATCTCTTTGTTGATTTATTTGTTTTTAAGGGTTCTGCAATACGATGCATTGTTTCTTTAGTTGTGTTAACATCACCATTTAAGCTGCAACTAAGTAGCTGTTTTTGTCCATTCAAGAAATAATCTGACTCCTCCTAGGTATTAGGAAGCAGAAATACTTTGGAGAAATGGTAACAGGATTTCCTGTATCACTTTCTTCAATTCTCAGATGTTGTCCTCGGTGGCCAGGATCCTCTATCTTCCAATGTTAGTCACACAGATTCCCAGTGCTGTCAGAGCTGCTAGGTCCATCAGGAGACGAGGTCATTGTTCAATTTGAGATACTGAAGTTTAACGCACAGCTGCCCACTGACCTCAGAAAAGCATCAATATCATTATAAGGCTTTCACTTGGCAACCTCTAAGCAGGGTTGGTTGCCACAGAAAGTTCACAGAGAACCTCAGGCTATTGGATTATTCTAGACAATGTCATTCACAACTGGTATCCTATAAAACGCACCTACCACCGCTGGGTTCCTGTGAGCTTCAGCACACATTTTATTTATTAGTGATTTGCTTCTCAACATACCTTCTAACAAAGGTGTTTCACTATCCCGGTGTTGAAAGCCTCTTATTCTCAGTAGATGATCATATTCTTTAGTCTTATCTTACCTTTGTGCATACCTTTTCTATTTCAAAATTAGCTTTCCTTCTATCCTTCTTTTCTCCCCTCACTTCTCTGTTTTCCCTTTGTTCTTCCTACCATTTAAATTTAAACGTAATAAGCACCTACTTTATGCTCATCAATCCAAGTGACTTATAATCTAATGTATTTTTTTCCTGTCTCAAAGGAAGTGCCCCTTTTTCTTTCCAGGATGAGACTTCAATGCTCAAAACAGGTTTTATTTCTTTTAAGAAGTATTCTCTGAATGCCCCGGGGTGACTTGGAGTCTCCATTCTGTGCAATCTGAGACTGTGTGCTAATATCTCTTAGCAATCTCCAGTGGGTGTTGCTGCCATTAACTGTTCTGCAACTGGCTTCACTCTCCACTGAAATCTTTAAAAAAAAAAAAATGACATATTCTTCTTAGCAAAGTATCTCAAGAATGGAAGAAAAAGTATCCAATGTACTCAGCCCTAATATGAAGCTAATTTATAGCTTTCATATGAAGGCTAAAACCCAATTATAGCACAGGAATAC
>CAUYON010149816.1:0-14357 GCA_963573935.1 Arctocebus calabarensis
CCTGGATAGAGTACTGTGGCATCACAGCTCACAGCAACCTCCAATTCCTGGGCTCAAGCGAGTCTCCTGCCTCCGCCTCTCAAGTAGTTGGGACTACAGGCACCCGCCACAATGCCCGGCCATTTTTTTTTCTTTTTTTGGTTGCAGCCGTCATTGTTGTTGTTTGGTGGGCCCTGGGCTGGATTCGACCCTGCCAGCTCTGGTGTATGTGACTGGCGCCTTAGCTGCTTGAGCCTCAGAACTTATTTTTAAATTACCCATACTGCCATTAAAGAGTTAAACTTTTCCATTTGCTAGTAGGCTTTGCCAGTTAGGAACTGTTAAAGAGTCTTAAAAATTTCTCCCAAAGCCTCCACAGCCAGATATAGAAATGCAGAACACCGAGCTCTATACTATTAAATCAAATACCATCTGTGTTGGGATAAGGACTTCTGAGATTTCTGTCTATGTATATGCACAGTCAAGCTCCAATCCACCCCTTCCCCAGGAGTCAAGTTCTTTAGGTGTTAAGGATATGGGTAGAGTCTTACCTTAGCATTACACCACAGGCAGCGGAAATCTTGAAGTCTCTGATAACCGCCACAACTCTCATGACATACCGCACAATGAGAACTGACAGGCATGTTTCCTTCTACCCATTGATGGGGCATGGTCTGCTTGAGGGTAAAAAGAGACAAGAGTTAGCAGTTAGAGATATAAGGAAAAGAAGGTACAGCTAGAATAATTATACTAACTCAAGGAGGACGTTAGGTAAAAACCTCAAGTTCTTCATGGTCTTGTCCTCTCTGCTCCAATGCTAGTGACCAATGACATGTGGAAGTTGGGGATTTTCAATCTTCCAGATTGGTTAGATTGTAAGCCTGGGGAAGAGGCTGACTTTTCATGTCTAGAAACAGGAAGAAGACTTTCTTCCCTTGTGTGTCCTGACTGAAGGGGAGAAGGGAGAGGGCAACTGTGACAGAGTATGGCTGGTACTTACTACTTCATCTGCAGGCAGAAGGAGGTCATCAGTGATGGACAATGTATTCCATTTGCAATCTTTGCTTGCTCTCAAAGCACATAATCTATGAGATTTCACTTTGCACACTGTGAGGAAAGGGAAAAAAAGGATGGATGTGAATCTGGTAACAGTAAAAATTCTAATTCCCTTCCCTAAGACTCTCTGAAAGTTAGAACCAAGATGCTTTCTAAATAGTTCTGATCCACCTCCAAAGACCTATTTTTAGTATGATCCAGTTCCTTTTTATTCCTATTTTCTCCAGGGATACCCAACCTTTGTTATTCTACCATACATTGGAAAAAGAAGAGTTTTCTTGGATCATACATTATATACACAAACACTAATGAAAATTGATGAGTAAAAAAAAAAAAAAGGTCTTGGCATAATTTTTGTGGTATTTGACACTACAGATAAGAAAAACAGACCTTAAATAATCCACATGTGACCCATGGGCCACAGGTCAGACAACCCAATATCTGACCAGAATGGAAATTGTTGGTAAGAATGAGGTGATTTCTGTCTTTTCAACCCTTGTGACCATGTAGTCTTATCTCTCCATACCAAGCCCTCTATTTTCAATCATGAGAATTCCCCCTCATGCTAGTTTCTCCCCATCTCCTTTCCTCAGTCAGGTTTAACCTCATACCAGAGTCAGTGACCTAGCATGAGTCAGCAATACTAAATCCTGTTGAATTTCTTCACCCCATCTTTATCCATGAACTCCACTTTCTAAAGAAATCAAGAAGGTACCTTCACAGACGATGGCATCTCTAGATAAGGCAGAAATGCTCTCTCGACAAACATTGCAATGCTGTGTCCGGTGGCTGTAGCTGGAGTACCAATAGTGCATTCCGACAAGGAAAGGGTTGTTTTCTGCTGCAGGTATCTAAAATAAATCAAAGAGAAGAGACAATGGAGGGTTAATCACAGAGATGGATTAGAGAAGGCCCGAAAATCTGCTTCTAAGGCTAAACTGGCCTGCTATATAGATGTCAGAGTGTATGAAGAAGACTGAAAGTTGGAGCTAATGTCTGGGATTTTTTTTTTTTGAGACAGAGTTTCAGTCTGTTGCCCTAGGTAGAGTACTATGTAATCATAGCTCACAGCAACCTCAAACTCTTTGGCTCAAATGATCCTCTTGCCTGGGCCTTCTGAGACTACAGGTACCTGCTACAATACCTGGCTAGTTTTTCTGTTTTAGTTTAGAAGTTTATTTAGTATTTTAGATCCTTGTTCTTGCTCAGGCTGGTCTCGAACTCCTAAGCTCAAGCAATCCACCTGCCTTGGCCTCCCAGAATGCTGGGATTTTTGTTTTTGCTTTTTTTTTTTTTGTCAGAGTTTTTAGAAAAGGAAAAGGACAGAGGGGCAGATCCTGGAAAAGAAGCTGAAGGCAAGATCACTTGGCCAACCACTCTATTGGCTTAATCTAAACAAAATTTGTTCCTTGGCTTTGGTTCTCTTTAAGTAATAAGCAAGTGGAGGTGGTGGGATGAACATTCAGTGATAGCTGAATGCTGTGCCCAGGAATGGAAGGGAAGAAGTAGGGCTCTGACTTTGTGATAAGGACTCTTGTTAGGCTTTCACTACTTCCTGGAGATGCGCACTTCCCCTCCTGGCTACTAGGTGAACAAAACATTGCTTTCTTATCTGGACAATAGTTTTATCTCGGGGCTTCTTGCTCAAGTATTCTTTACTGAATACCACACCCTATCTATCTATAGCAGTTTTCTGATTAATCAACTTAATTTATTCAATAATTCATTAAATAAGTATTTACTGAGTAACTTACTATATGCTTGGCATTTATCAAGGAATTTGAGATATAGTGATGAGAAAGACAGAATCATTACCCTCATGGAGTGGTATTCTGCTTGGTGTCGTCTTTCGTGCTATTGAATTTGACCTTTTTTTGCTAACATGCCTGTTATTACCACATTTATATATCATGGCCTAACTTTCATGACTATAGGGAAGGCACAGGGTATACCAGCAACAGTTTTGGAATTGAAATGGGAAACCCAAGTTTTTTCTGCATATACCTTCTTCAGGTCCCTTTGACATTTTCTTTAATTCCTGTGAATGTCTGATTTTCTCCATTTTGCCTTCCTCTGGAGTGTAGATATAGATACACACACAGTTTTTTATTCTTGACGTTATGATGGGTTGGCTGTGTAAAGGCATGACAAGACTTCAAAAAGTACTGTATTTTCTTCTTAATGTCAGTTGATAGTGGTACATTAGAGAGAGAGCTATCAAGGACTCTAGTACATTATGTATTCAAACTTGATCAATTTTTAGGAATTAGCCATCTAAGACATAGCCTGCCCATAGCACTCTCAGATCCCTTCTTACCTTTTTTGACATGTTGGCTATGTGCTAAGCTACTGCCGAATTGACCTGGAAGTTCCTGGAAGGAAAAGCTACTTTGATGAGCTAAAAGCTCATGTGTTCGGGGATTGCTTTGTAATTGCAATATTTATTGTACATTGAGATGCTAGAAAGATCGAGGAAGATCATAGTAGAAGGTGAAGAGTTCTGAGGAAGTGACATAGCCTTAGCTTTGGCATGCTGAGTTCCCAGCACCTTTCTACTACCTAAGCCACTAGATTGTAATTCTGCAAGCATCTTCCTTTCTTCCTCATAGTCTCCTTCCTTCACCCAATAACAACTAAGATTCTACTATGTGCCAGATACCATGTTAGACCCTGAAGCATCAGAGATAAATAAGTATAATTGTTTCTTTCAAGGAGGTCGACAAATTCTGAAACAGATTATTCCAATATAGAATGACAAGTGAGCTCTTTTAGCATGTGCAGATTTCTATGGGACCAAGTGGGAGAAATGCATAATTCTGCCTGGATAAAACATTGAATTTCATGGCCCAACTGCCTATAGAATATAAAGGAATATATAAAATGGATATTACTTAGGTTTAGCAGTTAAGGAGATGGAATTTATATTTTTGGTGTGCATCCTGTTCTATAAAAAAATGTTGATGCAACTCTGGATGAATATGTGTGGTGGGTTTAATTGTGACCCCTCCCAAAATGTTCAGATCCTAACTCCTGGTACATATTAATGTGGTCTCATTTAGAAATACGGTCTTTACAGATGTAATCACATTAAGATAAGGTCCTACAGGATTAGAGTGGGCCCTAATCCAATGACTGGTGTTCTTACAAGAAGAGGGAAATTTGGACACAGATATACACAAAGAGAATACCTTATGAAGATACAGAGCACACAGACACAAGGGAGAATACCATGTAACATTGAAAGCAGAGATTAGATTAGGTAAGGAGTGCCACGATTTTCCTGAAACTAGGAAGAGACAAAGAGGGATCCTTCCCCAGAGCCTTTGGAGAGAACAAGGCCTGAAGACACCTTGATATGGAACTTCTAGACTACAGAATTGTGAGAGTAAGCTGCCTAAGCCACCCAGTTTGTGGTTATTGTTATGTCCGCCCCAGGAAACTGATACAGATTTTGGTACTGGGAAGTGAGATGCTTCCGTAAGAGGCTTTGGAATTGTGTAATGGGTAAAGGCTGTAAGAATTTTGAGGCACATGATAGAAAAAAAAATAGGGGGCGGCACCTGTGGCTCAGTGGAATAGGGCGCGGACCCCATATACCAAGGGCTGCGGGTTCAAACTGCATCAAAAATTAGCTGGGCGCTGTGGCGGGCGCCTGTAGTCCCAGCTTCTTGGGAGGCTGAGGCAAGAGAATCGCTTAAGACCAAGAGCTGGAGGTTGCTGTGAGCTGTGACTCCACAGCACTCTACCGAGGGCAATAGAGTGAGACTCTGTCTCCACAAAACAAATCAAACAAACAAACAAAACAAAACCAAAAAAGAAAAAAAAATAGGTTGCCTTGTACAGTATATTGCTGAAAATATAAACTTTAAAGGTACCTCTGGTGAGGTCTCAGGTGAAAATGAAGAATATATTATTGGAAACTGGAAGAAAGGTGATAGCTTTTATAAAGTAACAGAAAACTTGGCTGAATTTTCTTCTACTACTGGGTGATAATTAGAATAAACTTGAATGGTTAGTTGAGATTTCCAAGCAAAGTATAGAAGGTATAACTTGGCTTCTCTTTGCTGTTTATAGTAACATGAGAAAGAAAAGAGATGCATTGAGGAAAGGACTTGTGTTAGTCTTCTCAGGTTGCCATAACAAAATATCATAGACTGGATGGCTTAAACAACAGAAATATATTTTCTCACAGTTGAGAGCTAGGAAGTCCAAGATTGGTGTCAGCCAATTCAGTTCCTGGTAAGTGCTCCTTTCCTGGCTTGTAGGTAGACTCACATGGTCTTTCCTTTGTGTGTGCACCTTTTATTCTTTTTCTCTTCTTATAAGGCCACTAATCTTATTAGATTAGGCCTCTATCCATATGACCTCATTTAACTTTAATTATTTCTTAAAATTCCTATCTTTAAATATAGTCACATTGGCACTTAATACTTCAACATATGAATTTGAGTGGAGGGCACACAATTCAGTCCATAACAGATCTAGTAAGCAAAAAGTCACCAGATTTTAAAGATTTCGAAAATCCTTGGCCTATACATGTTCCAAAACTCAAGAAAGTACACTCTGTAGAGACATCAAGGGTGTGGATGGACAAATTTTTCCTGGAGAGATTAGGTGTGGGACACGTGGATCCAATTAACTATTTAAGTAGAACACTGTAAGCTTGGGCTGAAGGGGACACACATAGTACAAAACAAGGATGGTTTTGATCGACTTCTGAAATTCTACAGATATGAAATGGACTGATAAGCTACTCAGTTGTGTGCATGTATTATCCATCAAGAAAATAGAAGAATGACATCCAAGGGTGGCTCAGAGGCAAGCAAGCCCTATGAGAGAGCCTCAGAAACCAAAAGACCCAAAGAGCACCAGCAGAGCCACTACCTCCTTTATTTCAGAGGGTGGAGTTGCTTCTTGGGTTCCAGAAGGTGGGTCCACCTCTTTGGTTATTGGGGGGAGCTGCCACTTTAGTGAGCTGTGAGTGTGGGGCCAGAGAACAGAACCTTAAGCCATGGAGAATTATTCTCAGGCCTATAAAACCTAATGGAATTTGCCCTGCTGGCTTGCCAACTTTCTTTAGACCAGTAATCTTTTTACTACTTCCATTTTCTCCCTTTCAGACTGGCAATGTCTACACTATGCTGTCCCTACATTGTACATGTATATTGGACACAGATAACTTTTTCCCTAGGTTCACAGGTCCACAGATGAAGAGGAATTTTGCCCCAGGGTGCACCATACACATAGTCTCACTCATACTTCATTTAGATTATTTAGAGTTAATACTGGAATAGACTGAGGCTTTGAGGAATGTTGAGATAGTGGTGGATGTATTTTGTATGTGGGAAGGACATGAATTTGGGGGGACTAGAATTGGAATTTCTAGTGTATTGTTATAGGTTGAATTGTGTCTCCCCCCCAAAAATAGGTTCAAGCCCTACTCTCCAGCATTTGTGAATGTGACCTTATTTGAAATGGAGGTCTTTGAAGATACAATCAATTTAGGATTAGGTCATACTGATGAGAATGGACCTCAATTCAATTACTGATATTCTTATCAAAAGAGGGAAATTTGAACACAAATATACACAGAGAAGAGAGAACCATGGGAAGATACAGAGCACACAGACACAGAGGGGAAGACAATGTAATGATGGAGGTAGAGATTGTATCTACAAGCTAAGTAACACCAAGAATTATAACAACCACCAGAAGCTAGGAAGAAGCAAAAGAAGGATCCTCCATTAAAGCCTTCAGAGAGATCATGGCCCTGAAGATACCTTGATTTCAGACTTCGGGCCTCCAGGACTACAAGAGAATATATTTCTGTTGTTTTAAGTCATAAAGTTTGTGGTAATTTGTTATGGCAGCCCTAGGAACCTAATATAATATGTCATTACAGTCCTTCTAACTTGAAATGGATTAAAAATCCATTCTTTTCTTTTTGAAAAATTTACTCATCCCTATGATTTTCTGAAAATAAAAGCCCATTTTGAAGACAGATTCAAAACTATGCCATGTACATAAACCACTGATTTCTAAATGCTAAGGAAGGCAATTTTTGCTTAAAATTTTCAGTGTGTGGTTGTTGGGTTTTTGTGTTTGATGTCTACCCTCTCTAAAATATTTAGGTGAATATATTCATATAGAATCCATTGCTCCAATATGATTCTTCACCTGAAATGGACTGAATGTGTACCACCTTCCATATCATATGTTGAAATTCTAACTCTCAATGTGATGGTATTAGGGGGTAGGGACTTTGGGAAGTGTAAATTAGGTCATGAGGGTGGAGTTCTCATGAATGGGATTAGTACTTTATAATAAAAGAGACCTCAGGGACTTTTCTCACTCCCTTTTCCACCATATGAGAATACAACAGTCTATGAAGAAAGCGGGTCCTCACCAGACAGTCTGCTAATGCCTTGATCTTGGACTCTTTGCCTCCAGAAATTTGAAAAATCAATACTTGCTGTTTAAGCAACCTAGTCTTTGTTATTTTTTTATAGCAGACCAAACTGACCAAGAGAGGAATTGGTACTGTGAAGTGGGGGTACTTCGGTAAAAAATAAATAAAAATGTAGAAACAACTTTGGAACTGGATAATCAGTAGAGGCTAGAATTGTGAGGTACATGCTTTAAAAAAAAAAGCCTAGATTGCCATGAATGGAATTTTAAAGATGATTTTAGTGAGCGCTCAGAAAGAAAAAAGAACTGTAGAGAAAGTTTGTAAGTAGTCATGAACAAACTTTTAGCAGAAATAAGGACAGTAAAGGCCATTCTTATGAAGTCTGAGATGAAAATGAGGAACACATTATTGGAAATTAGAGAAAAGGGGATCCTTGTCATAAAGTGGCAAAGAACTTGGCTGCTTTGTGTTTATGTTCTACTGTTTTGTAGAAGGTAGAACTTTTGAGTGATAACATCAGGTATATTAACTAAGGATACTTGGTTCCTCCGGACTGCATTTAGTAAAATGTGAAGGAAGGAACGATAGCAAAATGGCAAAATAGGAGTTCTCTAGTTTCACCCACTCCCCAGAAATCCAACCAGTAGCTATCCATAGGCAAGAATTCACACAGAGAATTCCCCTTGGACTTACAGTTTCTATAGTAGGAAAAGAGAGTTTTAAGGGACATTCCTTTTCCTCCCTATTCTGGGACCCTTTGCAGGAGGCTCACTCCTGTCTTGTATTATGGGAAACATTACAGATCCCAGCAGGGCTAGACCACCGGGGGTCAGTTAGAAATGAAAAAAGAGGGTGGGACTCACAGTGGCCATTGTACAGATGTTGATGGTGGTTCTGTATTTCTGCCAATAGGGGTGCCATTCCAGAGGAACTAGCCAGTAGCATCATGCTATAGGAGACATGATTCACAGGTCTTCCAGGCTTGAATCCCTAGCCAGCATCTCTTCATAGTCTGGGTGCTCTAATTAAGTCTTCTCCAGGATGGGCGGCAACTGTTAGTTCAGCAGTTACCCACAGAGGGAACACCTGCCCCCAACCAACCCTGGCAGTGGAGAAGTGACTAGTAAGTTCCAAGGATCACATTAAGTCTTTTGAAAACTAGGGAGTAACTGTATGTCAATGATTACCCACAGAGTGAGCATCTGGTCCCATCCAAGCCCATCTGTGGAGCAGCGACTACACTAAACCTTAGTGCCCTGTCTGGGCCTACCCTAGACTGAGAGGCAATCCCAATTCTACATACATCTATGGAGCACAGCCTCTGGCTCTGCTCATCCCAATGTGGCAAAGCAGCAACCCAAGAGACTTCACTCAGCCTTGGAGGCCATCACAGTCCTGCCCAACTACAGATTACAACAATAGTACCATCCAGCCAGGGAAGTCAACCTGAAACTTGCCCTATCAGAGATGATTGCAAAACTCAGCCAGCAATCCTATCTGATGGCAGAGTACAGCCATTGGTGTCACTGGAGCATGGAGAACAGCCAGCAATACCATTCAACCTCAGTGCATAGAAAGTGACCTAGTCCAACTAGAGAACCTGACACTAAGGTCAGCCTGTCAGAGGATGCTAACAGCTGGCCCATCCAGAATTCCTAACTAGACTAAGTAGTAAAAGTCTGTCACCACCAAATGCTACTTGCCAAGACTGGAAGAGGTGACTGTTCTCTCAAATGCACAGGCAGAAATGTAAAGACACAAGATTATGAAAAACTGGGGAAATATAACACCCAAAAAAGAAACTAATAAAGCTCCAGTAATGGACCCAGAAGAAATGAAGATCTATAAGGTAGGTGACAGAGAATTCAGCATAAGCCTCTGATGGACATTCAGGTAACTACAAGATGGATAGAAAATTAAATGAAATTTGGAAAACAATTCATAAACAAAATGGGAATTCTGAAAAAAACCAAATAGAAATTCTAGAGATGATGAATATAACTGACTGAATATAGAATAGAATATAACTAAAAATAACTTATTGAAAAATTCAATAAACTCTTCAATAGCAGATTTAATCAAGCAGAAAAAGAATGAGTGAGCTCAAAGACAGGGTGTTTGAAATTATACAATCATAGGCGCAAAAATAAAAAAGAATAGGAAAGAATGAGGAAAGCCTGCAGAATTTATGGTTCTGGTTCAACATTAAATGAACTAATCTTCACATCATTGGAATTCTTGAGAAAGAGAGGGAAAGGGGCCTAGAAAGCATAGAAAGAAATAATGTCTAAAAATTTTCCAAGTCTGGGAAAAGACAACACCATATTGATAAAGGAAGCTCAGATGTTGCCAACCAAATTCAACCCAGAGAGAAGATCACCAAGACACATCATATTCAAATTATCAAAAATTAAACACAAAGAATACTATAATCAGCAAGAAATAGGAAAAATATCACACTCAAGTGAACCCCAATACACCTTTCAGTGCATTTCCCAGCAGAAATACTACCTGCAAGGGGAGAACGGGGCGACATTTGAAGTGCTGAAGGAAGGGGAAAGAAGCCTGCAAACTGAGAACCTTTTACCCAGCAAATTACCTCAGAAATGAGGGAGAAATACTTTCCCAGACAAATAAAAGCTAAGTTTGTCTGGGGTGGTGCCTGTGGCTCAGTAGGTAGGGTGCCTGCCCCATATACCAAGAGTGGTGGGTTCAAACCTGGCCCTGGCCAAATTGCACCACCACCAACAAAAAATAGCCAGGCGTTGTGGCAGGTGCTATGTTCCCAGCTACTTGGGAGGCTGAGGCAAGATAATCGCCTAAGCCCAGGAGTTGGAGGTTGCTGTGAGCTGTGTCTCCACGGCACTCTACTGAGGGCAATAAAGTGAGACTCTGTCTCTATTAAAAAAAAAAAAAGCTAAGTTTGTCACCATTAGGCCTGCTTTATAGGATTTGATAAAGGGAGCTCTTTAAGTTGAAATGAAAGGCTGCTAGTTAATAAAAAACATTAAAGTAAGAAACACAGTAGTATTGGTAACACATAGTCATAATTTTCTAATACAGTAAAGGTAGTGTATAAAGCAATTTTATCCCTACTAGGAGAGCTAAAAGATAAAACATTTTAAGGTGGAGCTATAACACATTCTTAAGGGATACAAATTACAGAAACAAACACATTTTGTTTTGACATCAAAATTATAAAAGTTTGGGAGGAGTGAAATTGTAGATTTTTTGTATGCATTAAAGGCATGTTGTTTTCAGCTTAAATTAACCTGTTTTAAGGATAAGATATATATGCCTTTGTTCATCAGTTCTAACATCATTATTATAGAAAAGTTGGAAACTTTTCCTCCAATATCAGGGACAAGACAAGAATGCCCACTTTCACCACTTTTTTTTCAGCATAGCTCTGAAAATTCTGGCCAGAGCAATTAGGCAGGCAAAAGAAATAAAAGACATCCTAATAGGAAAGGAGGAGGTGAAATTGTCTCTATTTGCTGACAACATGATCTCATATATAAAGAATCTTAAAGATTCTAACAAAAACTGCTAGAACTGATATATAAAATCAACATACAAAAATCAATAGCATTTCTATATACAGGTTGAGTATCCTTTTATCCAAAATTTGGGACCAGAAGTGTATCAAATTTCAGATTTTTTCAGATTTTGAAATATTTGCATTATACTTACTGGTTGAGCATCCTAAATCTAAAAATATGAAATTAAAAATGTTCCAGTGAGCATTTCCTTTAACTATCATGTTGGTGCTAACAAAGTTTTGGATTTTAGAGTATTTTGGATTTCAGATTTTCAAATTTGGGATGCTCAACCTGTCCTACTAATGAATTATCTGAAAAAGGAAAGTAAGAAAATAATCCTATTTATAATAGGAAAACAAAGTAATTAGGTTTAAATTTGACCAGGGAGGTAAAAGATCTGTATATTGAAAACTATAAAAGACTGATTTATGGATTGCCTGAGCTCATGGGTTTGAGACCAGCCTGAGCAAGAGCGAGACCTCGTCTCTAAAAAAATAGCTGGGCATTGTGGTGGGTGCCTGTAGTCCCGGCTACTTGGAAGGCTGAGGCAAACTTGAGCCCAAGAGTTTGCTGTGAGCTATGATGCCATGGCATGCTACGGAAGGCCATAAAGTGAGACTGTGTCTCAAAATAATAATAATAAATAAATAAAAGACTGATTTTTAAAAATGGAAGAAAATACAAATAAATGGAAAGATAGCCCAAGTTCATAGATTGGAGAATTAATATTGTGAAAGTACTGATACTACCCAAAATGATCTACAGATTCAATACAATCCTTATCAAAATTCTGATGTCATTTTTCACAAAAATGGAAAAAACCCCTAAATTTGTATGGAACCACAAATGGCCATGAATAGCCAAAACAGTTCTGAGAAAAAAGAACAAAGCTTGAAGCATCACACTTCCTGATTTTGAAACATATCATAAAGTGATGATAATCAAATAGCATGTAGCATGGTACTGACATAAAAACACACAATGACCAATGGAACAAGAAAGAAAACCCAGAAATAAACCTATGCTTTTATGATCAACTTATTTTTGACAAAGTTGTCAAGAACACAAAATGGGGGAAAGGACAGCCTTTTCAACTAACGGTGCTGGGAAAACTGGATATCCCTATGCAGAATGAAATTAGACCCTAATCTTACAACATGTACAAAAATCAATTCAAAGTATTTAAAGACTTAAATATAAAACCTGAAATGCTAAAATTACTGGAAGATAACATTGGGGAGGATAAGAAATTTTTGAAATTTTTGAATTCACTGACCCCAAAAGTGCAGTCAATGAAAATAAAAATAGACAAATGAGATTACATCAAACTAAAAAGCTCCTGCACATCAAAGGAAGTAATTAACAAGGTGAAGAGACAACCCACAGAATGGAAGAAAATATTTGCAAACCAGGGGTTAATATTCAAAACATAAAGAACTCTAACAACTCAGGAGAAATAGATTTTGAGATTAATTGCACAGTAGGGTGCTGGGTGAGTACAGTGAATAATACTGAATTATATACAGTATTAAAAAAAAAACTAAGAGTAAATTTCAAATGTCTCACCAAAAACATGATAAATAGGTGATTCATATACTAGCTGAATTTAATCATACTGCCTTGTTAATTAAAGGTCAACACTTGTCCATGAGCCCCCATCACAAAAGTAAGGACAAGTGGTTAGAGAAAAAAAGAAACGTTTATTAATTTGCCAGCAAATGAGAAGGCTAGCAAACCAGTGTTCTGCTTCTGAGCAGAAATTCAGAGCTTTTAAAGGGGACAGTTCTGATTAATCCCAGCTTTGGCTAAAACAATTTTGTGACCTCTGCCCAGAGTCATCCCATTTCGTTAGGCTAGGTTTCCTTTAGTCCCAGCTGACATATTTCTGCTAGTATAATCCTGTTCCTATCCCTGGCTTTTTGAGATGGTAAAGTTGGCAGTTCATATCCATACTAATCTCCTTATGAAATGGTGGGTCTGCCATACCCTTTCAAACACAGTTTCTCATTTTTTGTAATATGGACAAAATGAGAATTTTCCAAATGTTTACATTCTAGAATTTTTTTTTTTTTTGCAATTTTTTGACCAGGGCTGGGTTTGAACCTGCCACCTCCAGCATATGGGGTCGGCGCCCCACTCCTTTGAGCCACAGGTGCTGCCCTAAATTCTAGAATTTTTTGTTTTGCTTAACAATTCTGTCTTCAGTTCATTTCTCTCATGTTTTCCTATTTTAATTATGTATCTTATTAAACAAATATATCAACAATATTCTCATTTCGACTGTAATCAAAATAAAAATGGATATGCTAATTTATTTCTTTTTAAATAAAATGTTCATATTAATTTTTTTTTTTTTTTTTGAGACAGAGCCTCAAGCTGTTGTCCTAGGTAGAGTGCTGTGGCGTCACAGCTCACAGCAACCTCCAACTCCTGGGCTCAAGCAATTCTCCTGCCTCCGCCTCCCAAGTAGCTGGGACTACAGTCACCTGCCACAAAGCTCAGCTATTTTTTTGGTTGCAGCCGTCATTGTTTGGCAGGCCTGGACTGCATTCGAACCCGCCAGCTCAGGTGTATGTGGCTGGCGCTTCAGCCACTTGAGCCACAGGCGCCAAGCCAATATTAATCTATTTTTTTTTTTTTTAGGAAAAATGTTTTTTATTTATGTATTTTTTTGTTAAATCATAGCTGTGTACATTAGTGCAATCAAGGGGTACAATGTGCTGGCTTCATATACAATCTGAAATGTTTTCATCAAACTGTTTAACATAACCTTCATGGCATTTTTTTTAGTTATTGTATGAAGACATTTGTATTCTGCATTTAGTAAGTTTCGCCTGTACTCTTCTAAGATGCACCATAGGCGTGGCCCCACCAATTACCCTCCCTCCATCCCAACCTCCCCCCCGTCCCATATGCGTGTGCTAGATACTTTTTCTTCCATTCTTGAGATACTTTGCTAAGAAGAATATGTTCCAGCTCCATCTGTGTAAACATGAAAGAGTTAAAGTATCCATCTTTCTTTAAGGCTGCATAGTATTCTGTGGTATACATGTGCCACAATTTATTAATCCATTCGTGGGTCAATGGGCACTTGGGCTTCTTCCATGACTTAGCAATTATGAATTGGGCTGCAATGAACATTCTGGTACAGATGTCTTTGTTATAATGTGATTTTTGGTTTTCAGGATATATACCAAGTAAAGAAAATTATAGGGTCGAATGGCAGGTCTATTTTTAGATCTCTAAGTATTCTCCAAACATCCTTCCAAAAGGAATGTATTAGTGTGCATTCCCACCAGCAATGTAGAAGTGTTCCCTTTTCTCCACATCCACGCCAACATCTCTGGTTTTGGGATTTTGTTATGTGGGCT
>CAUYON010149819.1:0-12749 GCA_963573935.1 Arctocebus calabarensis
GTCTTTATATAGTGATCAAGAAAATGCCATGAAGGATATCTGTAACAGTATGATCAAAATATTTCTGAATGTATATGAATCGTGCCCTGTGATTGCACCAATGTACATAATTATGATTCAATAAAATTATTAAAAAAAAAAAGAAAAAAAACCAAAATAAATCTATCTATTTCAGAATAAATATTGTCCAAATTGTGGAAGTTGCCTAAAATAACCAATAGAAACTTGGACAGTAAGCATTTAATATTTTTATGGTAATTTTTGACAACCTGGCCCTCTCTATATTTGACCATTATTAAAATTATTATGCTATATAAAAGCATAACCCTGTCTAAAGGAACCAGATGGAAGCATGATACCTCCATAGCCAAAGCAATTTTCACAGCAGTACAAATTACTTTTTCACTTAATCATGTTATGACACAATCCATTATAATGATGGATAGACCGAAGACATTCTTAATAGTGAAATAAAATTTAAAGAAACTAGTTGTTTCAAGTTTGTCTAATAGATTTTCTTTAGAATGATTATGGATAATAGGATAAGAAAAGTAGGTTTCATATCAAAGTAGATGAAGATTTTGTTTCAGAAAACTTTAGACTACAATTATGATTAATGAGCATGACTATGTTAGTGAAAAAAACACAAATTACTGGGAAAATGATTAATAGTAAATTATTTATGATAATTGCAATTCATTATAACGTACACTATATGTGGGCTTCCTTGCATAAATGATTGGAAAACCATTTGTATGTGGCAGAGGTGAGGGTAAAAAGCTTGTAAGGTATACATCCGCTTAGATGTATAATTTACTTGGATGATTTGCTGTTTTGTTTTGGTGGATTCATATAATATAATTTTTATAAGATTATGTAATACTTTAAAATTTTATATCGTATATTCAAATAATTCTAGTGATTTTAGTTAAAAACATATACGAGAAATTGTGTTGTAAATCACGAGATACTATGATTCTATTTCTGATTTTTATCAAGAAACATTAATGAAATTAACCATGACACTATTTGTGAAGATACATCAAAAAAATCTTTTAAAAAATCTTATTCAAGGTTGGCGCCTGTGGCTCAGTGAGTAGGGCACTGGCCCCATATATCGAGGGTGGTGAGTTTAAACCCAGCCCCAGCCACACTGTAACAAAAAGAAAATAGCCAGGTGTTGTGGTGGGTGCCTGTGGTCCCAGCTACTTGGGGGGCTGAGGCAAGAGAATAGCCTAAGCCCAGGAGTTGGAGGTTGCATGGCACTCTAGCAAGGGTGATAAAGTGAGATTCTGTCTTTACAAAAAAAAAAAAAGAAAAATCTTATTCAAAATTAAATGCTTCCTACTTTCATAGCCCTCTGTAAGTTATCATATAATGTTGAAAATATTTAATTATATAAAAGCCTTTTCTCATAAAAGTATAGTGCTTAAAGGAAAGAATATTATATTTTTTGTTATGGTACCCACACCTAACTGTTGGAAGAATAAATAAATAAGTGAACAATCTAATGATAACAATAAGTAATGAAAGCACACAAAATACTGTGAGAAAATTATATTGAAAATGCAGGCTATTCCTATACATTTTTATTCAATTGAATATTTCATTGTTATTTTTTTCTCGATTTTCCGTTTATTAAGTCACTAGGTAACACATGCTAGAACTTTGCTAAACAGTGGAAGTAGTGGCAGCAAAGTGTTTACATTAATTGAAAAATACAATATTTAAAAAATGACTTTTGAATTATATCTTTAAGTATGAAGAATTGGAAGAAAAGATAAGAGTGGAAGTTCAATGTCATGAAAGAAAAAATGATGTACACACTGATGTATGAAAATAAGAAAAGATTTGCATAAATAGAAAAATAAATGAATCAGTAAAAGGGAAGAAAATGAGTTTGTTAACATAAATTGATTAAGTTGTCAAGATTCTAGTATATAGTGCTAAGGAAATTGAGCTTTACTAATGTTTTTAATGTGGAATCAAAAAAGGTTCTCAATTAAAAGGATGGAAAATAAATTTTGTTAATACTAGTATTTCTTTATATCTGGTGATCGACCAACTAGCATAAAACAAGTCCTCACTGTTATACTCCCCACATGAACTTAATATTTACTCAGATTAGATTAAAAATATTAGCATTCTGTTTTTTGTTCTGTTGTCTTTCTATTTCATCCAATTGAAAAAAATCAGCAGCTATGAATACTGGTTAAAGGTAATGAAAACATATTTTAAAACTTGAATATGAGAAGAGAAGTAATAAGAATATCTGTATAGAAAATACATTGCAAAAGAGCTTACAGATCTAAGATTCAATTAACCAAAATATAATCTTTAATATCATTTTGATATTAAAATGATAAGAGCTTACAAATCTAAGACTCAATTAACCAAAATATAATCTTTAATATCATTGTGGTTACAGAGAATATTTATTTCCTACAAATGACATTAAGACCCTTCACAACAATTACAGGTTACCTTTTCCCCCTGATCTCAGGGATATTTATTAAAATAAATGAAAGATGTAAATAATACCTATCATGACATACTGTGCTTAATTTGTATAAAATGTGATGAACCAAATTTTAGATTAATATTCAATTTTTTTAATATGAATTTGTTTTTAAAGAATGACTCAGATTTTCAGGATTATAAGTTCCTTTTCAACTCTGTCAATACATCATTTTTCTTAAACGTGAAAAGCTTTTCAACCCTCTTCAAGAATTTTCATAAATTCATAAATTTTCTCCAGTGATACAGTTGATAATTTAAATGCAACTCAGTTATATTCCATTCCTCTGTACTTCAATTGATTTATATGTCTGTTTCAACCTTTTCTTTGACTAAAGTTAGATCTAAAGAAGTTTTGTATCCCCAGCAATACTACATATATGCTTGAGAAAGATATTTTCCTTTATTATCTTATTATTATATCCATATAATAGAAGAGATGCTTGCTACCTACATTGGTGATTCAAACTGTGGCAAGATCTAGTCTTAAAACTATTTAAAATTTATGACTCAAAAGAGATATCTCTCACTGTATACATTAAAATCTCAGTACAAGAGACTAGCCCAGCTTATATAGCTTACCCTGGCCTCTTACTTTGCACAAAGAGAAAATTATTTTGAATGGCCACCATAGGTAAAATGCCTAGTTTGGGGATTAGTGGACCTCTGCTTTCATCCACATTAGAGTCATATAGATTTAGATAGAAAAGAGGATTGTTTTTGAAATGATCAAAGAGGGTTGGACAGAAGAATAATTTCTGTGCACTATGTAAATAGTCTTTTGAGTCAGCCTAAATCCTGAGGTAATCTTTACCAATTACTAGTAGTTAAATATAGAAAATTTTATTAAAGCGTACTGTGACTCAATTTCCTTTTTATAAAATGAATAAGGAATTGTATGCAGGAATGAGAGTTACCTCAGGTAATGGATATACAAAATAACTGCGACAATGTAGGTAGAACACTCAACATAGTGGATCACAAATAATAATTGTTCAGGAATATTTACTATCATGGCAATAATACAATGCTCAATTTTAAATGTTTATAGTATGGTCCTTAGATCCCAAATATTTTTTTTAAATGAGGCATTATAATATGTGAGGGAATTTAAATAGTACTTTATCGTATTCTGGACCTAGTATTCTTTGAGGATACCTATGAAAGAGAAGAAGAGAGCTTGAATTGTATCTCATCTGGAATTATAGCCCAAATTTATGATCTTTGCAGGTTGTGCCTCCAAGAAATATTTGATTTTGAAATAGACTTCTACAGCTAAAATGCATTTTGTAACTCACAGCTGCTCTAAGATATTATCTTTATAGGTCTAGGTAAAACATAAATTGAACACCTAATAAAACAAAAAATATAGCAAGTGTATGGTGTTTGTTACAAGAGGGCTGAGCAAAGAGCATAGGTGAATAATGTCATACATCCTATTGCTCTAGGAAAGCAATTCATAGTTACCACTCTGCTGATCATTTTTCAGTAGTGACATTTTTATAGAGAGAAGACAACATTGTTATATTATAATGCTATTAAGCATATCAAATATCATATGTTTCAAGAACCAAAGATGCATATCTTTTTCATTATAAAAACATCTTATGATTTCTTTCACAAGTGGAGTCAGAGTATTGACAGATAATATAGCAATTTATGAACTGTGGACAAAAATAAGAGCACACAAGCACAATCATTTTAGGATTCCAGCTATGCTTATCTCATTATCTCAGTCAGAACAGAAGATATTTCAAGATGTTTATGTACAGAGAATGTTAACGGTTTTCAAAAGATCATTTTAAAATATTTCAAGATAAGAATTTAATAAAATTTGTGTGTAGAACACAGACATGGTTCTGAAAAAAGCCTTGATACTTTCCCAAACACTTACTTGAATACAGTTATACTCTAATATATGGCACTTTTTGGTTTTGAAGCTGCTGAAAAGAGAATCTAATTTTCCCAGTCATCTTCTAGAAAATTCTAGTTAAATCTTGCAAGAGAAGAACTAGCATCCAAATGTGTTGGATGTTAGGATGAATGATAGAAAAATGTTCATGACACATAGAAAATACTTACTTGCTTATTTTGATTACTGTCATAAGAATAGCTGTGCTTCCACCACATATATTCGTCAATTTCATATTCTTGTTTGTCTTTAAAAAAAAAATTAGAAAGGGGGAGGGGGAAGATGGCTAACTAGAGATAGCATTCTCCAGAAGCTCCTGTTCAATAGGAGAAAAATTGTACTGAAGTAAACTTGGAGAATTCGAAACTGGAGAGTTGGGCATAGGGAAAAGAAATCAAGGTGCCTATCATCCCCACTGAGACAAGTTCCCGGGGTGAGAAAGAGGAAAAGAGAAAACAAGAGAGAAGGTAAAGAAGGACTAGAGCAAAGGTGCCTGGTGCAGAAGGGGACAGGAGAGCCAACTGGGAGGCTCGTTGTGGGCTTTCTATGAGCAAATATGGAACAAAGGCCCTCTCACCTAATCCCACAGGAGAAAGCCCAGAGGTTCTAAATCTTCTCCACCTGGGAATTTCTAACTCTGTGTCCCTACCTTGCTGGTGCAAAAGTGGAAAAAATGTCCTCTCTGCAGTTCCATCTCTCAGCCCACCTTTCCTCGTCTCTGGTTGCCTGAAGAGCTGCCCCTTGCAGAGGCCGGGGTATTTGGTGAGTTCTCTCAGAGTCCTCTGAGCCCATTGATACCCCACCCACTGCTGCAAGAGGAAACAAGGGCTTCAGTTGTAGCTTTGGCATAGCAAGTTGTGTTCTTTCCTAGGGGGAACTTTTCTCCTGCCCTCTGGCAAGCCCCTGGCTGGAGTTGACATTTGACAACTTGGAGAGAGACAGGCCTAACCTCAGGTAAACAGCACTAGAAGACCCAGGAACTAGACACCCTCCTTAGCCGTGAGTGGCATAGCCAGGACTCGGGGTGCAGAAGGACTATGGCTTTTCTGGACTTTTTGTGCTGTTGGAGTGAGTTCAGTTAGAACTCTGGGTCAGAACTATCTACAGATAGATTCTTACTCTACAGCTGACACTGGACAGGGCTTCAAGTTCACTACTAATTTGAATTTGCCTTCAAAAGAGGGGTTGGCTCCATGAGAGGTGGAAACAGTCTGCCCATAAATTCCCCTCCTCCAGCTGTCACAAGCAGAAACAGGGTTCTTATCTCTAAACCACAGAAACTTCAGCAAAATACTGTGGCTCCTTCAAACTATGTGGAGGACAGGCTGACACCAGGACAGAATCAGGTTGAATTATCTAAGCAAGGCTTTTCCTCGGAGACTTTCACTGGAGTCCTAAAGGGAGCTTCATGAGGCTGTGTGGGAATGACAACAGGCACAGGCTCCAGTTCATTGAAGAAGGGGTAGTTAGTTCCAGTACCCGGGGCCAACACATCTGGTCTCATCCTGCCAGTTTTAGTGCCAAATATATCTGTCCAGGCTCCCTAGTGGTCCCCAATTAGATTATCTTTCAATAACTATTCAGGGACAACCTAACATTTCAACTAAAAAAGCATAATTAATCCTAAATTAAAAAGCTGAAAATACTCATGAGGAGGCAGCAAAAGAATTCTGGCAACAAAAATGGAGAAAAGAGCAAACAACCCCATTTTTAAGTAGACAAGATACTTGAACAGAAACTTATCGGAAAATGACATAGAAGGGCCAAGAAATACATGAAAATGTTTATTGCCCCTAATCATTAGAGAAATACAAATCAAAACCACTTTGAGTTATCACCTTACTCCAGGAAGATTAGCCCATATTACAAAGTGCTAAAACTACAGATGTTGGCATGGATGTGGAGACAAGGGAAAACTTTTACATTGCTGGTAGGATTGCAAATTAACTCATCCTTTATGGAAAGAAATATGGAGAATCTTCAAAAAACTAAAAGTTGACATTCCATTTGTTTCCACAATTCCCTTACTGAGTATCTACCCAGAAGAAGAAAAATCATTTTACCACGAAGACTTTTGCACCAGCATGTTTATTGTAGCCTAATTTATAATTGCCAAGATGTGAAAGCCATCCAAGTGCCCATCTACCCATGAATGGATGAACAAACTGTGATATATGTATACCATGGAATACTAGTCAGCCATGAGAAAAGTTGGAGACTTTACATCTTTTGTGTTTACTTAGATGGAGATGGAGATGGAGTACATTCTTAGTGAAGTATCTCAGGAATAGGGGGGAAAAAGTATCCAATGTACTCAATACCAATATGAATCCAATATATAAAAAATTACATGCACACATGAAAGATGAAAAACAAATATAGTCTATCAAGGGGCAGAGAAGTGGAGGGAGAAGGGAGGCGGGAGAAGGTGGGGAATTTGGTGGAATTTCACCTAATATGCACAGTGTGAAGATGTTCAGTATGATCCCTGAGTGAAGGGCTCAACTATAATTTGAATTTTGTCTTGGAATTGAAAACAAAAAAATATTTGTACCCTCATACTAATTTGAAATTAAAATTTCAAAAATGAAGATTGGTTTTAGTTGGACATCTTCCTTATAATTTTATCTTATCATCTTTAAAAATTACAGAGAAAAAAATAAGACCCTTTTGGAAGAATTTATTAAAAAGTTCTGTATTTTCCTACTCTTTACATAATACATATTTATGGATGATACTTCTTATTTAGTTAGAAAGGAGGTGAAGTGCTTGACTAAACAGAAATAGTAAGCACAATTTATCATCTCTTGACCCTTCCAGAAGAGGGCATATTCTTTTCATTGAGGAACTATGACAAAACCATCAAAAGAACATAAAAATAAGGTGACAACAACCAAAGCAAACAGACAATCTACACACTGGGAAAGGATATTTGCATATTTTAAATCAGACAAAAGCTTGATAACTAGCATCTACAGAGAACTCAAATTAATAAATATAAAAGAACCAACAATCCTTTAGATCACTTGGTAAGAGAGATGAATAGAATCTTTGCTAAAGAAGACAGACAAATAGCTAACAAACATATGAAAAATACTCAGTGTCCCTAATTATTAGAGAAATGCAAATCAAAAACACTCTGAGGTATCATGTAACCGCAGTGAGAATGACCCATCACAAAGTCTCAAAACTACAGATACTGGCATGGATGTGGAGAGAAGAGAATATTTTTGCACTACTGTTAGGACTACAAACTAATACAACTTTTTTGGAAGGCAGTATGGAAAACCCTCAAAGAATTCAAGCTAGACCTCCAATTTGATTCTGCAGTCCCATTGCCCTCCTGGCATCTACCCAGAAGAAAAAAAATCCCTTTACCACAGGAACACTTGCACTAGACTGTTTATCGTAGCTCCATTTACAGTCGCCAAAATGTGGAAACCACTTAAATGTCCACCATCCCAGTAATGGTTTAACAAGCTCTGGTATGTGTATACCATGGAATTCTATTCAGCCACTGAAAAAGATGGAGACTTCACATCTTTTGTATTAACCTGAGTGGATGTGGAACACATTATTTTTAGTAAAGCATCACAAGAATGGAGAAACAAGAATCCCATGTACTCAATTCTGATAGGAGGACAATTAAAGTCCTAGTGCACGGGGGTGGGGTGGGGTGGGGATAACTGAGAAAGGGAAGGAGGGAGGCGTCCAGGAACAAGGGGTGTGGTACATCTTTGGGGGGCAGGACACAATTATAAGAGGGTCTTTATCTAACAAAGGCAATTAATGTAATCTGGTTCTGTGTACCCTCAATGAATCCCCAACAATAAAATAAGTTAAAAGTATATTTTTTAAGATATATACCTTATTATTTTTGAGATGACAGTTTCATTTGTGCACATTGGATACTGATGAATAGACATTTAATTGTTGCCAAACTTGAGTGAAAATATCACATTATTGGCAGTGGTATCATTGTTGAGTCTAGTTTAAAAACAATTTGATCACTTACCTTCCAAATGCCATTCTCTTTGATTAGTAAAAGTATTTCTGTGAATGTGGAATTAGTAAATAATGGCAAATAAAGAAAAAATACACATTTCAAAGTTGGTAATCTCATTAAAATATTCATTCTGTTTTGGTTGTTATTTGCTGTTTAATCTGACCCCACTGGATCTTCCATAAACACAACTTTAAGTAGAAAAAAATACCTAAATAAAGTGTAAAATATGTAACATTTTTAGTTACCATGTAACATCATAAAAATCATGCAGCTTTATACTAGCTTTATAATTATCATGAACAGGTCATCTATGACACTCTCTGAACTATTATTCATGTCGCAGCCATGTAAGTTTATCATGGGGGGGTAAGACATTTGTGCCAACAAAGAGAAACTTAAGAAGGAATTAATTGCTATTAATGACAATTTATTTAAATATGCTGAAATATACATATTTTAAAAGTAGCCAGAAAAAGGCTCAATATCTATTTGGGGAAGAAATGTGAATCATTAAGGGACCTACATGTGGCCTTGGCTCAAGCTTAAAGTCTAGTCTCTCAAGCAAAGAACAAGCATGAGATCACAAACTATGTATTATAGATGATATAGGGAATAGAAAGAATTAGATATCACCTGAGATAACTGGATGCTGGAATAAGAAAACGATTTTAAAGGAGTTGTTATAATTATACTAAAGTATAATGCTATAAATTATACTAAATATTTTGATTGTGGATGTTATTATTATTAAAGAAATTGCAGGAAAATAACTGGAGCAGAGAAAGGAGCTGTATTTGAGGGCATATATAACTTCCTGCAAGTTGTGGATTAATGGGCAATCCTTGTAACACTACATAGAATGATACATATTCATACCATTTAATATATTTTAAAATGACTGAAGACAAATCTAAAATGATAAAAGTTGTCCCCTGAACAACATGGGTGTTAGAGACAGTGATTCTCTCTGCAGTCAAAAATTCATGTATAAAATTTAATTCCCCCAACACTTAATTACTATTAGAATACTATTGAATAGAAAACTTTCCAGTAACATGAATAGTAAATTAATTTCATTTTGTATGTCTATTACGTACTTTATTCTCACAATAAGGTAAGCTGAAGAAAAATTGTGGCTCAACGAGTAGGGCACTGGCCCCATATACTGAGGGTGGGGAGTTCAAACCTGGCCCCAGCTGAGCTGCATCAAAAATTAGCTGGGCGTTGTGGCAGGCACCTGTAGTCCCAGCTATTTGGGAGGCTGAGGCAAGAGAATTGCTTAAGCCCAGGAGTTGGGGGTTGCTGTGAGCTGTGACTCCACAGCACTCTAACAAGGGTGATAGAGTGAGACTGTCTCTACAAAAAAAGAAAGAAAGAAAGAAAGAGAGAGAGAGAGAGAAAGAAAAAAAGAAAGAAAATCATAAGGAAGATAAAATACAACAGTATATTTAGTATTCATTGACTGGAAGTGGACCGTCATGAAAGTCTTCATCCTCATGATCTTTGTGTTGAATATGCTGAGAAAGAGGAAGAAGAGGAAGGGATCAGTCTTGCTTTCTCAGGGATGGCAGAGCCGGAAGAGGCAGAGGAGGAGGAATCGAGGCACGTAGGGTGAGTGCCCACAGTATAACTTACAGAAATTCTAATTTCTGTCTAACATTTTTGCTTTTTGATTTCTCTGAAAATATTTTCACATGGTATCAATTCTTCTTCCACTGCTTGCTTTAGCTTCAGTGTCTGCATCCCATAATGGAACGGTGCATTGTTGTAAAAGAAATCAAATGAAATATTGAATAAAAAGAGCCCTTTTGCCAGATTGTCTAATTTCAATTTTTTTGCCGACACTGATTCTTCCACATCTTCCTCATTGCCCGGCAGTGGTCTGGAAGCACTCATGTGTCTTCTGTTCATTTCTCTGGGTTAATGTTCTTGAGCTCTTGACTTTCTCCAATATGCGTATCTTGAAACCCTTTACCCCACGCACTTCTTTTTGTCATATCCACAATATCTTTTATTATTTCCATGATGAGGTCTGTCATAAATCCTGTGAAATCATGCACACCATCCGGGCACCATTTTTTTTCAGAGGAATTTATCACTTTGGGCATGATGGCTGTCATGGTTGCTTCTGAAAGAACAATGGCATCTTCAACAAGGTAATGCTTCCACATTCATAATGTTCTGTCTGTCAAGGTTCTCTTCCAGAGAGATGTAATTCTTTGTATAGAGGGTACTACATGAAATATGTCTTAAAGGTACATGTGAACCCCAAGTTCGTGTGAATCCAGGGGTGGAATTAGAGACATTGTGTTTAGGCACAAGCACGTGTTTAGGCACAATTTTGATACGCTAGTTATTAAACTCATGGTCTTCTGGGTGGAAAGGGACATTGTCCAAAATTGAAGGAAGCATAAAAGTCAGTCAATGCCTTACCAGAAAAGTACTTTCTTTACTTTGGGGACAAAGCATTGTTGAAAGCAATGTAGCAAAAGCATTCTCGCTGTCCAGGCCTTCTTATCGCACAACCCAAGGATGGGCAGTTGATGTTTATCTTGTCCCTCCAAGATTTCATGGTCAGCACTTTCTAGCAAAGGGCAGTCCTGATCATAAACTTGACTTCATTTGCACAGTCGAGTTAGCCTATCTTTTCGTGTCTTGTCTGTGGGTGCTCATTTCTCTTCCTTACTAAGAAATATTTGTTCTGGCGTGTTTTTCCCAGTATGGAACTCTGTCACATGCATTAAAAACCTGTTCTTTTCTCCTAAGTGGTTTTATTAATGGCATCTGGAATCTTGTCTATTATCTCTTGGTTGGCAAAAGCAGCTTCTCCTGTTATCTGGACATTTTTTTAAGCCAAATCTGTTTCTAACATTATCAAACCATCCTTTCTAGGCATTAAATTCTCCAGGTTTATTTCCTCCACCTTCCTTTTGCTTTAAGTTGCCATATAATGACTTCAGTTCTTCTTGAATCGTATTAGAGTCCATAGGTATACCTTACTTTTTTTTTTCTTTATTAAATCATAACTCTGTACATTGATGCATTTATGCAGTACAGTGTGCTGATTTGATATACAATGTGAAATGCATACATTGAACTGGTTAATATAGGTCTGCCTTTCTTAAAGAAACCCTGCACTTACAAAGTATGCATTTTCAATATAAGAGGAAAGAGGATTTGCAAAAGGGTTAGGTTTTTGAGCCTGCAGGTATAGCTGAAGCAATGGCTTCACAAATTTCCTTTTCTATTTTTACAATGGTCCCTGTGCTGTGTTTATTTATCTTGAAATAGCGGGTAATCATAGCAGCAGACTTCAATCTACAGTAAATATCAAGCAATTCAATTTTTTTTTTGTAATGTCGTGACTTTCCCTGCTTCTTGGGAGCACTTCAGTATTACTAGCAGCACTTCAGATGGGACCCATGATGTTATTCAAGGTTTACAATATTGCACTAAATACAGCAGAAAAACTGGAGAACTTCAAGAAATCCCTTTTTACTGTGATACACAATTTACTGGAAATACAACTGCTCAGGTGAAGATGATTAGCATCACTTGGGCATTTTAAGCTGATACCAGAAACACTGCAACAGCAAAGCGAAGTGGCTGCAAGATTATTACAGTGGTACAGGTTGTACTGCAGGTAATTGTCTGCAGTTATGATTTATGTTTGGTCTTTATGTTTGCTAACATTTCCCAAATCCATGATCCCATGATCCATGGATCCCATGATCCATGTTCTCTCTGTGTTTGTGCACAGATGTTTTAGTAAATTGTAAGGTTTTATAAGATACATGTGTATATTTTATGGTATTAAATGATAAAATATACCAATATCTATATGTACTCTATGCATTCATGACATGCATAGCTTTTTAAAAAATATTTCCAGGTTACCTGGCTAACCTGTTAGATTTTTCAAATTATTACATTGCTCCAAAACTATTTCCAATATATTTATTTAAAAAGTCTACATATACAAGTAAGCTGATCCAGGCAGTTCAAATTCACGCCATCCAAGGGTCAATGGCATTTATTCCTTATTCTGTGAATGCTATATGTCACCTATTCCACTCACCCCAATTTTTTTTTAATTTTTATTTTTATTAAATCATAATTGTGTACATTGGTGCAATCATCGGGCACAATGTGCTGACTTCATATACAATCTGTAATATTTTCATTGAACTATTTAACATAGCCTTCCTGGCCTTTTAATCACTATATGAAAACATTTATATTCTACATTTAGTAATTTTCACCTGTACCCTTCTAAGATGCACCGTAGGTGTGATCCCACCAATCACCCTCCCT
>CAUYON010149820.1:0-13348 GCA_963573935.1 Arctocebus calabarensis
CTAAAGAGGCATAGATTGGCTGACTGGATACAAAAACTCAGGCCAGATATATGCTGCATTCAAGAGTCTCACCTTACCTTAAAAGATAAATATAGACTCAAGGTGAAGGGTTGGTCATCTATATTCCAGGCAAATGGAAAACAGAAGAAAGCAGGCATTGCAATCTTATTTGCAGATGCAATAGGCTTTAAACCAACCAAAGTAAGGAAAGATAAAGATGGACATTTCTTATTTGTTAAAGGTAATACTCAATATGATGAGATTTCAATTATTAATATTTATGCACCCAACCAGAATGTGCCTCAATTTATAAGAAAAACTCTAACAGACATGAGTACCTTGATTTCTTCCAGTTCCATAGTAGTTGGAGATTTTAATACTCCTTTAGCAGTGTTGAATAGGTCCTCTAATAAGAAGCTAAGTAAAGAAATTTCAGATTTAAACTTAACCATTCAACATGTGGATTTACCAGACATCTACAGAACATTTCATCCTAATAAAATTGAATACACATTCTTCTCATCAGCCCATGGAACATACTTCAAAATTGACCACATCTTAGATCACAAATCTAACCTCAGCAAATTTCAAAGAATAGAAATTATTCCTTGCATCTTCTCGGACCACCATGGAATAAAAGTTGTGCTTAACAATAATAGAAATTTGCATACTCAAACAAAAACATGGAAGCTAAATAACCTTATGCTGAAAGACAGATGGATCATTGATGAGAATAAGAAGGAAATCACTAAATTTTTGGAACAAAACAGCAATGAAGACACAAATTATCAAAACCTCTGGGATACTGCAAGGGCAGTCCTAAGAGGGAAATTTATAGCACTGCAAGCCTTCCTTAAGAGAACAGAAAGAGATGAAGTTAATAACTTAATGGGACATCTCAAACAAGTGGAAAAGGAAGAACATTCTAACCCCAAACCCAGCAGGAGAAAAGAAATAACCAAAATCAGGGCAGAATTAAATGAATTTGAAAACAAAAGAATTATAGAACAGGTCAATAAATCAAAAAGTTGGTTCTTTCAAAAGGTCAATGAAATAGACAAACCTTTGGCTACTCTAATCAGGAAAAAAAGACTAAAATCTCTAATTTCATCAATCAGAAATGGTAAAGATGAAATAACAACAGACCCGGGCGGCTCCTGTGGCTCAGTGAGTAGGGCGCCAGCCCCATATACCGAAGGTGGCGGGTTCAAGCCCGGCCTCGGCCAAACTGCAAAACAAAATAGCCGGGCGCTGTGGCGGGCGCCTGTAGTCCCAGCTTCTAGGGAGGCTGAGGCAAGAGAACAGCTTAAGCCCAAGAGCTGGAGGTTGCTGTGAGCAGTGTGACGCCACGGCACTCTACCCAGGGCGATAAAGTGAGACTCTGTCTCTACAAAAAAAAAAAAAAAAAGTAAAATAAGGAATATAACCTGAAATTCATTTAAATCAGTGTTATTCAAACTGCAGGTCACACCTATCATCAAATCAATTTAGGGGATCTGGAAGGCATTAAAGCAGTAAATTAATAAAACCAAAAAGAGGGTGGTGCCTGTGGCTCAGTTAATAGGGTGGCGGCCCCACACACCGAGGGTAGTGGGTTTGAACCTAGCCCCGGCCAAACCAACAAAAAAATTAGCTGGGCATTGTGGCGGGCACGTGTAGTCCCAGCTACAGGAGGCTGAGGCAAGAGAATTGCCCAAGTCCAGGAGTTAGAGGTTGCTGTGAGCTGTGATGTCACAGCTCTCTACTGAGGGCGACAAAGTAAGACTGTCCCTAATAAATAAATGAAAGAAAAAAACACATTAGAAAATATGTGACTGCATCACAGGTCATAAAGGTAAGTACTGTTTTGTGAAGTTTCAGATATGGCATAAAAGTACTAAATCACAATGTTAAATGAATTTTATTCTGTGGGTTCTAGTAAAAAATAATAGAAACATATTGACATCAGGATGCTCCTATCATTTCAGACTATTCTTTCTTGATCGAGTCACTTCACTAATGAAAGCCTATTTCTTAGGCAGAGCCTTTAGCTCAAAGGAGTAGAGTGCCAGTCTCATATACCAGAGGTGGCAGGTTCAAACCCGGCCCTGGTCAAAAAACAAACAAACAAAAAAAAAACTCTTCCAAATTTTCTGTTCACTCTAGGGAGCGGCACCTGTAGCTCAAAGGAATAGGGCGCCGGCCCCATATGCTGGAGGTGGCGGGTTCAAACCCAGCCCTGGCCCCAAAACCGCAATAAATAAATAAATAAGTGAAAGCCTATTTCCTGGGCTATAAAATGAAGAAGCTGTGAGTACCCTTGAAGTGACTACCTGATGATATAGCAGTGTCAAACATGAATACCAGTGAAGGAACTATTTTGAAATAAGCATCCTAGTTAATCACTAAGCTGGGAGGTTCCAGTATAAACCTGCCCATTATTTGCATTCAATTAAACACAACTTTTCTAGAGGTAGGCATGAACAATAGAACATGTCTACAGGCCTCTCTTACTTCAGGATTCCAAAAGATCTATACTCCCAGGAAAGTCCTACTAGTTTATCCTTGAATTTTATCAAGGAATTTTAGCAGGGCATCATGTTTAGTTAATTTTTTCTATTTTTAGTAGAGACCGGGTCTGGCTGTTGCTCAGGCTGGTCTCAAACTCCTGAGCTCAAGTGATCCTCCTGCCTTGGCCTCCCAGAATGCTAGGTAGTATTAGAGGCATAAGCCACTGTACCTGGCCCTAATGATTTTACTTATTTAATTTATAAGATGTCATCTTTTATGATTAAATCATACAGTACAAACTAAAAAGCTGAAGGGTTTTGGGTTGGGGATGGTGTCTTATGTCTCTAATCCCAGAACTCTGGGAGGCCAAAGTGGGAGAATCACTTAAGCCTAGGAATTTAAGATAACCTTGGGCAATTTAGTGAGATCCCTATCGCCATCAAAAAAAAAAAAAAAAATTAGCTGGGCATTGGTGGTATGTGCCTGTAGTCCCGGCTACTTGGAATGCTGAGGCAGGAGGATTGCTTGAGCCCTGGAGTTCAAGGTTACAGTGAGCTATGATCAGGCTATTGTATCCAGCCTAGTAACAGGCCAGACTATGTCTCTTAAAAAAAAAATCTAGTATTGATAATATGAATTAATATTTTAGGGATTCTGACTAAACAGATGAAAACACAGTATCAGACAAGCAACTTGGTGGTTTGGGTGCCCTCTAGGGGGTTGATAATGAACCTAGAATCTCTGCTGGAAGAGGCCTCAAGAGACCAGGTTCTGGGCAGGCTATAGAGTAAGTAACCTATGAAACCACAGAGTAAGCACAGGTATAGGTCTCACTCTCACCCTTCTTTAATGACCCACTGAGGCCTCTTTTTTTTTTTTTTTTTTGGGCAGTTTTTGGCCGGGGCTGGGTTTGAACCTGCCACCTCCAGTATATGGGGCTGGCGCCCTACTCCTCTGAGCCACAGGTGCCGCCCCCCATGGAGGCCTCTTTGCACCACAATACCCAAATATTGCTAGATACATTGCCAACTGCTATAGAAGCTCATTGAATGACTGAAAAAGAACCACAATGAAAGATGACAATGGAGCTCTATAATACTATAATCAAAAAAAAAAATCTATGCTATAGTCACTTTTTCTCACATTTTCCAAAGAGTTACCCTGAGTGGTCAGATAATGGAGTGGGGATCCACTTGGCAAAGATCATAGGGTAGGAGGAAAGGAAGCAAAGGATAAGGCACCACAGAGCAAAGACCTTGTGAATGGTTTCTAGGATCATGCTTTAGTCACATGTTCTGAATGTTGCCCAGTCAGGACATACTGGCCAAACAATTTTTAGTCTCAGTCAGACTTTTTCCTAGAAGGATCCCTCATAAATAAATTTTGTATGAAGGGAATGTAAATGGCTTTTTATAGGAGTTTTTATTTACTCTGGCTGACCTTTGAGCCAAAGGGCTTTCTAGTTGAAAATACAATTTTTTCTTTTGATGTCTTTCATTAATAATATGAAAATACTTGGCAAGGAATATTTTTTTTGTTTTTAAAAACAAATTTATTAAGTTGGACTATACTGTTTACCTCCCATTGAGAGAGGTTAGCTTGTCAAGTTTCTGGTCAGCATAGGCACAGTTCAGATTTTGTACGTGAGAAGTAGATTATTTCTTAGCCATAATCCCAACTCTAAGGATTTAGCTTATAATGTAGGCAGAAATCAGAAAAAGACTTTAGGCTTGGCGCCCATAGCTCAGCAATTAGGGTGCTGGCCATATACACTGGAGCTAACGGGTTCAAACCTGGCCTGGGCCTTATAAACAACAATGACAAATACAACAACAAAAAATAGCTGAGTGTTGTGGCGGGCGCCTGTAGTCCCAACTACTTGGGAGGCTGAGGCAAGAGAATCACTTAAGCCCAAGAGTTGAAGGTTGCTGTAAGCTGTGACACCATAGCACTCTACCGAGGGCAACATAGTAAGACTCTGTCTCAAAAAAAATTAAAAAAATAATTTAATAGGTCAAAAAATTAAAGGCCAGAAAGTCAAATTGTTCTGATTTACAAACATGATTCCCCAATTTTCCAAATCTTTTTAATGATATGTGAAAATATCACAATATAATGTTAAGTGGACGAGATCAGGTCACAAAATCCTATTTATAATATACTATCAACAAGTGAAATACAGTAGAACCTCCATTGTTGACCACCTCCTTAAGTTCACCTAATTTTCATAGACCAGATATGTACCACATGTACTGAATGGAAGACTGACTTCTATATATTGACCACCTCTGTAAGTTGTACCTTGACCAATTGGACTACGACACACAATATTAATTACCCTCTATAACTTGACCAGTTGAGTTCACTTTACACCAGGTACTAGGATTAGGCTTTGCCCTTAGTTGTATTATTTACTTTTCAGTATAATTTCTTCTTTCTCTTGGTTTTTTTTTTTTTTTTTGAGACAGAGCCTCAAGCTGTCACCCTGGAGAGTGCTGTTGCATCATAGCTCACAGCAACCTCCAATTCCTGGGCTCAAGCGAGTCTCCTGCCTCTGCCTCCCAAGTAGCTGGGACTACAGGCTCCAGCCACAACGCCCGGCTATTTTTTGGTTGCAACCGTCATTGTTGTTTGGCAGGCCCAGGCTGGATACAAACCCACCAGCTCAGTGTACGTGGCTGGCGCCTTAGCCGCTTGAGCCACAGGTGTCAAGCCTCTCTCTTTTTCCAGAGTCATACTTTGTCACCCTTTGTAAGTGCTGTAGTGTTATACCTCACAGCAACCTCAAACTCTTGGGTTCAAGCAATCCTCTTGCCTTAGCCTCACAAGTAGTTGAGACTACAGGTGCCCACAACAACGCATGGTTATTTTTAGAGATGGCATCTTGCTCTAGCTCAGGCTGGTCTCTAACTTATGAGCTCAGGCAATCCACCTTCCTAGGCCTCCCAGAGTACTGGGATTACAAGTGTGAGCCACCTCGCCCAGCGTGCACATAAGATTCTTGTCGACTAGAGCTCTTAGGTTGGAGTAGGTAATGACATGATAAAACACACTGACTGATTTCAGAATTAAGAAAAGATGAAGATCACCTAGTAACACTTTCTTCTTCTTTTTTTTTTTGAGACAGAGCCTCAAGCTGTTGCCCTAGGTAGAGTGCTATGGCATCACAGCTCACAGCAACTTCCAACTCCTGGGCTCAAGCGATTCTCCTGCTTCCACCTCCCAAGTAGCTTGAGACTACAGGCACCTGCCACAACGCTCGACTATTTTTTGGTTGCAGCTGTCAATGCTGTTTGGTGGGCCTGGGCTGGATTCGAACCCGTCAGCTCAGGTATATGTGGCTGGTGCCTTAGCTGCTTGAGCAACAGGTGCTGAGCCAGGTAACCTTTTTTTCTTTGGACCATAATAATGAGGTGGGTTAAGTGGCACTGCTATACTTAATCATGCTTCAAATAATCAATTATAGAATCGACAGATAACTTCTGCTAGGAGAGAAGGTAGGCCAGGCTATCCACATAGTTGCTCCAAAGTAGCAAACTGAGGTTCAAAGTAGATTTTCCCTTTCACTGTTGGTGAAATGGCTACTTGCAGTTCTGATATATAGTTTTAACTTAGGAGTTACTGGCCTAATGAGTATACACTGTAAATAAAAACATTAGGATATCCAGTAGAACCTCTTTCTGTAAACAGACTACCCACGTGACTTTAACAAATTGGTGAACATATAGAGGTGGTCAACATAAGGAACTAGGCCTACTGTTCTGCTAAGTGCATGTGGTACATGTCTGAAAATTAGGTCAGCTTGGTCAGGTGTGGTGGCCAATGTCAATAATCCCAGCACTCTAGGAGGCCAAGGCAGGAGGATTGCTTGAGCTCAGGAGTTCAAGACCATCTTGAGCAAGAGTGAGGCTTTGTCTCTACTAAAGACAGAAAAACTAGCTGGGAGTTGTTACAGGAGCCTGAAGTCCCTGCTACTTAGGAGGCTGAGGTAGGAGGATTACTTGAATCCAGGAGTCTGAGGCTGCTATGAGCTAGGCTGACATCTCACTCTAGCCTGGGCAACAAAGTGAGTCTGACTCAAAGTAAAAAACAAACAAAAAAAGATAGGTCAACTTAAGGAGGGGTCCGCAGTAGGGAGGTGGTAATCTACAGAGGTGCCACTTTATCTCCCATGCTGCATCATAAAAGGACAGCACAGTAGCTCAAATTCTCAGAGGGCATTCTTTCTGTCTTTTCTTTTCTTTCTTTCTTTCTTTTTTTAGATAGAATTTCATTATGTTGTTTTGGGTAGAGTGCCCTGGTGTCAGAGCTTACAGCAACCTCAAACTCCTGGTTTCAACTGATCCTCTTGTCTCAGCCTCCCAAATAGCTGGGACTATAGGCATCTGCCACTATGCCTAGCTATTTTTACAGATGGGGTCAAGCAATCAACGGGCCTTGCTTCCCTGAGTGCTAGGATTACAGGATTGAGCCACTACTCTGGTCCAAGGCATTCTTTCTTGAATTATGAACATGTCTTATCCTAAATTATTTTACATCTGAATTAAACCATTCTTTAGAAGTGGAATGCTGGGCTGGGTGAGGTGGCTCACACCTGTAATCACAGCACTCTGGGAGGTCACCTCAGGTTGATTGCTTGAGCTCAGGATCCAAGACCAGCCTGAGCAAAATCAAGATCCTGTCTCTAAAAATATCCTGAGGCAGTCGTCAGTAGACCCAGCTATTCAGGAGGCTGATGTAAGAGGATCTTGAAAGCTAAAGAGTTTGAGGTTGCTGTGAAGTATGACAGGGTAACAAAGTGAGACTCTGTGTCAAGAAAAAAAAAAAATTGGAATGCTTTAAACAAATTAAAAATTGTAATCTAGGCTCGGTGCCTGTGGCTCAATGGGCTAAAGCGCCAGCCATGTACACCTGAGTTGGTGGGTTCAAATCCAGCCCGGGCCTGCCAAACAACAATGACGGCTGCAACCAAAAAATGGCTGGGCATTGTGGCGGGCGCCTGTAGTCCCAGCCACTTGGGAGGCGCAGGCAGGAGACTTGCTTGAGCCCAGGAATTGGAGGTTGCTGTGAGCAGTGATGCCACAGCACTCTACCCAGGGTGAGAGCTTGAGGCTCTGTCTCAAAAAAAAAAAAAAAAAAAAATTGTAATCTAGGCTTGGCACCTGTGGCTGAACGGGCGAAGGCGCCAGCCCCGTACACCTGAGCTGGTGGGTTCGCATCCAGCCCGGGCCCGCCAAACAACAATGATGCATTGTTGCAACAATAGTCCCAGCTATGTGGGAGGCAGAGGCAAGAGAACCACTTGAACCCAAGAATTTGAGGTTGCTGTGAGCTAAGACGCCACGGCACTGTGTCAAGGGTGACAAAGTGAGACTCTGTCTCAAAAAAAAAAAAAAAAAAAATTAATAGGTCAAAAAAGTAAAGGCCAGAAAGTCAAAATTGTTCTGATTTACAAACATGATTCCCCAATTTTCCAAGTCTTTGGAAGAAAATGAAGGATGGAGTGCAGTACATTTGATAGTGGACATTGGATACTTGGCTTCCGTAGCTCAGTGGTTAGGGCACCAGGCACATACACCAAAGGTGGGGGGTTCGAGTCCAGCCTGGGCCTGCTAACTAACAATGACAACTGCAACCAAAAAATAGTTGGGCATTGTGGCAGGTGCCTGCAGTCCCAGCTACTTGGGAGACTGAGGCAAAAGAATCGCTTAAGCCCAAGAGTTTGAGGTTGCTGTGAGCTGTGACGCCATAGCACTCTATGAAGTGTGACATAATGAAACTCTGTCTCAAAAAAGAAAAAAAAGATCGGCTCCTGTGGCTCAAAGGGATAGGGTGCCGGCCCTGTAGGCCGGAGGTGGTGGGTTCAAACCCAGCCTTGGCCAGAAACTGCAAAAAAAAAAAAAAAAATAGTGCAAGGAGACCACAAGGATACACTTGCAGGGTCCTCTCCATGGTCACTCAGCTCTTAGGAATTTGTAAACTTAACTTCCTGGAACTTGGAAATTTCCAAGAAATATTGTAGTTCTTTAGGGGCTGGAATAGCATCTCCCACTTGATTCAAACTGGCCAATAAGAAAGGTACCTGTGGGGTAGAACTTTTTGACTGTCAATAAAAACGGAAAGACCAAGCCAGTCAGGGAGCACAGCCATTTGGAATTCTTCTATGCTGTAAGCTGGTGAATAAAGCCTTTCCTCTTAAAAAAACAAAAAACCATAGTGGAGGTTGGCTTTCTTCTTAGGTGAAAGGAATAACAAGACTCTGGTTACTAGAAAGAGAACCTGCAGTCAGGATAATTATGGCTTCATAAAGCATCAGCAACCAGTAGATTGTATTAGAAATTTCATAGAAGGCCAGGCAGGGTGGCCCATGCCTATAATCCTTGCACTCTGGAAGGCTGAGGTGGATAGACTACCTTGAGCTCACAGTTTTGAGAACAGCCTGAGCTCTAGCAAGACCCTGTCTCTAAAAATAGCTGGGCATTGTGGTGGGTGCCTGTAGTCCCAGATACCTGGGAGGCTGAGGCAAGACAATCACTTCAGCCCAAGAGTCTGGGGTTGCTATGAGCTAGCCATAGCACTCTACCAAAGGCAAAAAAGTGAGATTCTATCTCCAAAAAAAAAAAAAAAAAAAAAAGGAAAGAAACTTCACAGGATCATTAACAGGTGGGAGAGGTACTGTTGATTGAGAGCTGCCAAGTGAACAAAGATCAGCATAACTGCAAATTGTCATCCTGCACTGTACTGCTTCCATGCTGGAATGAAGGCAAGAAAAAGAAAGGTGTATTTCCTTAAACTCACACAAATGAAACACAGAAATAACCTGAAAATCAACACCCCAGAAAGGGCTATTGTTAACAATTAGGAATATAGCCTTATGGACTTTTTTTAGAACTCCCTCTCTCTCTGACACATAGAACTTAATCACTTAGATAGAAGTAGAATTAGCAACCTCTTAAAATGGTAGGAATTATAATTATTTAACAACCTGAGATGTCTTGGTATTTCTTTTAAATCCACCGTTTTTGATACTAAAGAAGTATCAAAATAAGAATTATTATAATTACCATTAATATTACCTGTTCTGAAAATCAGCAACCATGTCCCGCCTTTCTGAGATCTTGGATGAGCCATCAAGCCTCATGTAGGTGTGCTTCCTGTAAACCATATATTCCTGCCAATCAGGGAAAAAGAATACAATAAATCTAATGTAAAGTACTGAATACTAACTCTCACAAACATCTAACCACCTTCTACCTCATTCATACTGGGTGCGAATCATTATATTAATATCCAGAATGGGGAGAAAGCAACCCCCAAAGCACAGGAACTTAATTTGTAAATGAGTTTTCAGCCAGTGTCTGAAAATCCAGGGCAACCTGAAGATTATAATCACTCTCATTCTCAATTTGGAACCTAATCTTTTTTTTTTTTTCTTTTTTTGAGACAGAGCCTCAAGCTGTCACCCTGGATAGAGTGCTGTGGCATCACAGCTCACAGCAATCTCCAATTCCTGGGCTCAAGCAAGTCTCTTGCCTCTGCCTCCCAAGTAGCTGGGACTACAGGCCCCCACCACAACGCCTGGCCATTTTTTGGTTGCAGCCGTCATTGTTGTTTGGCAGGCCCTGGCTGGATTTGAACCCGCCAGCTCAGGTGTAAGTGGCTGGCGCCTTAGCCCGTTGAGCCACAGGCGCCAAGCTGGAGCCTAACCTTATTCCAGTAGATTTCTGTAGGTTTCAAGAAAAAAAAAAAAAAAAGAAAGAATATCTCCAAACCAAAATGGGTTTTCAATCATCAACCAGGTATTTTTCACTGCTATGAATCTATCCAGTTTTCTTTTAGTGAGTAACATTAATCCTAATGTAATGTATATCTCCTTAGGAAGTCCTTGCTGACCAAAGTCCTTCAATTTACAGTTGAAGCTTCCTTCTCCCATCAGAGCATGCACCACTGTTATGCAAGCATAAGCATCAAAGTGAAACAGAAGACAAGGTAATCTTGGCAGAGAATGTTCTTGACATCATCTATAAGAGGAATTACAACTTTTATTTATTCCCTTTTTGAGACAGAGTCTCACATTAGTTGGCCTCCATAGAGTGCTGTGGCAAATTAGCTCACAGGAATCTCAAAATTCTTGGACTCAAGTCATCCTCTAGCCTCAGCCTTTCTAAGTACCTAGGATTATAGGTGCCTGCCACAACACTTGGCTCATTTATCTATTTTTAGTAGAGACGAGGTTTTGCCCTTGCTGAGGCTGGTGGAGAACTCCTGAGCTCAAGGGAACCTCCTACCTCAGCTTCCCAGAGTGCAAGGATTACAGGAGTGAGTTACCACATCAGGCCCCCCTTATGCCCTCTAAACCAGAACTTAAAGACTCATGAAAATATTGATGAATCTTCTTGTAAATCTTGCTATTCACAATGTTTACGTATCAAGGTTAGCACATTAACATGGATATTATTCCTAGACTATAATCAAACCAATCCTAATTATAGACGGCCTGTTACTCATAAAACAGAAATTAATATTTCCTTCTACTACCTAAAGCCTTAGCCAGACCACCCGGGGGAGTAATGGGATTTCATAAGGTTTTAGATAAGTTTAAATTTTACTTCAGCAAATATCTTCAGAACAAGGAAATGGATATGGAAAAATCAGTCCAAATCTGAAAAGAGTAATGTCTACATCCTTATGCTATGAGGGGGAAAAAAAACCCAAAAGATAAAGAATGGGTTGAAAAATCAATTCAACACCTCCTTCATTCACAAATCTTAACTATTCCAAGCATATTCAGTCTTTTTTTTTTGAGATAGCGTTTCACTTTATCACCCTCGGTAGAGTGCTATGGCATCATACCTCATAGCAACCTCCGACTCCTGGGCTTAAGTGATTCTCTTGCCTCAGCCTCCCAAGTAGCTGGGACTATTTTTTGTTGCAGTTTGGCTGGGTTCGAACCTGCCACCCTTGGTATATAGAGCCGGCACCCTACCCACTGAGCCACAGGCGCCTCCATCCAAACCTATTCTAGATGTCTAAAATTCCAGGCTATTTAGAAGAAGAGAATTAATATCATCAAATGTCCATATGGAAAGAAATCCTTAATTTCTTCTGTTCAACTTTAAAAATTGTGTCCATTATCATTCTTGGTTCAGTTTTCACATGTTCTAAAAAATCTAAAGTTTTAGTATACTATTCAATTCTATATTGTTAAAATGCAAATACAAAGTATGAGTTCTTTTTTTTTTTTTTTGAGACAGAGTCTCACTATGTTGCCCTCTGTAGAGTGCGTGGTGTCATAGCTCACAGCAACTTCAAACTCTTAGGATTAAGCGAGTCTCTTGTCTCAGCCTCCCAAGTAGCTAGGACTACAGGTGCCCACCACAGTGTGGCTATTTTTTTGTTGCAGTTGTTTAGCTAGCCCGGGCCAGGTTTGAACCCACTACACTTGGTGTATGTGGCTGGCACCATAACCACTGTGCTATGGGTGCCAAGTCCAAAGTATAAATTCTTTTCTTCGAAACACAGTCTTACTTTATCACCCTCGGTAGAGTGCCGTGGCCTCACAGCTCACACCAATCTCCAACTCCTAGGCTTAGGTGGTTCTCTTGCCTCAGCTTCCCGAGTAGCTGGGACTACAGGCGCCTGCCACAATGCCCAGCTATTTTTTGTTGCAGTTTGGCCAGGGTCAGGTTCAAACCTGCCACCCTCGTTCTATTGGGGCCAGCGCCCTACTCAGTGAGCCACACGGGCCGCCCCCAAAGTGTAAATTCTAAAAGCAAATGCTCTGATGGTACTAACAGCAGTTTCAAAAAATTGTGCAGTGGCATCATAATAGTTGACTATAACCTCAATCTCTTGGTTCAAGCAATCTTTTTTTTTGAGACAGAGCCTCAAGCTGTCACCCTGGGTAGAGTGCTGTGGCATCACAGCTCACAGCAACCTCCAATTCCTGGGCTCAAGTGAGTCTCCTGCCTCCGCCTCCCAAGTAGCTGGGACCACAGGTGCCCACACAACGCCCGGCCATTTTTTGGTTGCAGCCGTCATTGTTGTTTGGCGGCCCAGGCTGGATTCAAACCTGCCAGCTCAGGTGTACGTGGCTGGCGCCCCAGCCCGTTGAGCCACAGGTGCCGAGCCTGCAGAAGCTTTCTTTATGACATGGTATTGTCATGGGCTTTTTGCTCCAAGCTAAAACATTTTAAAAAGCAGGCAGCATCCCTCTTGAAAGGTCTTAAGACAAATAAATACTGCCTGTGGTGGAATACTGAATGCACTCTGCCAAAAGGCCAGTAACACAAATGGGTCGAAAACGGTGAGCTTGCCCAATGCATTCACACTCCCAAGTTGTGACTTCTTGGGAGAACTTTGTTAATTTTAACGCAGTATCCCCCTGCAATCCTTAAATCCTTCCCTGTTGGCAGCCAACAGCTAGTTGCTGGTGGCCCCTCTACCTTACTTCACACCCCTCCCTGTTTTCTTTTTCCAGGACGTGTTAGGTTTTAGGGGCAGAGATGGAGACTCTGGGTAAGCCAAAGGAAAAGAATGGGTTATACATCCTGAAGAAAGGAGACGTAAAGTTGAAAGTATGGGAGAACAAGATAGAATCTTCTAGCATCTTGATCTGGGAGGTGGCTATATGGGATCACACATATGTAAAAATTCACTGACACGTATGCTTAGGATCTGTGCATTCTACCTATACATGTATAAACTATGCCTTTATTTATTTTTTTTTTTTTGTAGAGACAGAGTCTCACTTTATCGCCCTGGGTAGAGTGCCGTGGCGTCACACTGCTCACAGCAACCTCCAACTCTTGGGCTTAAGCGATTCTCTTGCCTCAGCCTCCCTAGTAGCTGGGACTAC
>CAUYON010149821.1:0-16951 GCA_963573935.1 Arctocebus calabarensis
TTTTGAGACAGAGCCTCAAGCTGTCACCCTGGATAGAGTGCTGTGGCATCACAGCTCAAAGCAACCTCCAATTCCTGGGCTCAAGTGAGTCTCTTGCCTCCACCTCCCAAGTAGCTTGGACTACAGGCACCCGCCACAATGCCCGGCTATTTTTTGGTTGCAGCCATCACTGTTGTTTGGCAGGTCTGGGCTGGATTTGAACCCGCCAGCTCAGGTGTACGTGGCTGGTGCCTTAGCCCATTGAGCCACAGGCGCTGAGCCGAAAACTTGAATTTTCTAAAGAGGGCATATTTCAGTTTTGTTTACCTTTTATTGGCTTTGTATATGTTTACTATAATATTTACACTACCTAAAATTTATGCTACAACTTTTTCTTTTTTTTGAGATAGAGTCTTGCTATGTTTCTTAGGCGTTAGGGTAGTGGCATCATAGTACTCATTGCAGTCTCAAACTCCTTACCTCAAGTAATCCTCCTGTCTCAAGCCTTCTGAGTATCTGGGACTACAGGCACGCACCACCATGTCTGGCTAATTTTTCTTTTGTCTTTTAGAGACAGAGGTCTCACTTTTGCTTAGGCTGGTCTCAAATTCTTGGCTTTAACGATCCTCCTGCCTCAGCCTCCCAGAGTGTGAGCCATCTGGCCTGGCCAAATTTTACTTTTTCTTGAACTAGCAAATCATAATGACTACAATATGTATTAAGCAGGGGTATGGCTGGAAATAAAGATAGATGTGACTCAGTTGGAAATGCTGTATATGATCTTCATGTTTTTTGTTTGAAGTTACCAGGAGAACTGACTCTTAAATATCAAAACATTTTTTTTCTTATGCTATGTGAATGAGATGATAAATGTGCTTCCTCACACGTGAGTATGAGGAAGCACATTTATGCAGTAAATGTGCATAGCACTCACAGACTATGAGTATGAGTTAGTCATAATGTGACTGGTCCTAGATCTTACGGAGTGGTTCTTCATTCTCCAAGACAGTTACTAGATTTTTGTCTTATGAGAGCTTTGTGTATCGGAAGAAAGCAGGCTTTGAAGTCACTGATTTGGGCTCAAATCCTGGTTCCCTTGCTTCCCAGTTGGCTCTAACTTCAAGCAAACTACTTGACCTTTTGATCCCTAGTTTCCTTATCTATAAAGTGGAGATCAGAATGCTTCATAGAGGATTATCTGGTATGTAGAATAGAGTTATCAAAAAGATTAATAGTTTTCTTCTGCTACTGTGATTTCCTGTTAGTATGTGGAAAGTCTTAATATTTTCATTGGATTTTTCCCAGGCCCAGGGCTCTGGAATCAATTCCTTTAGCTAGAAGGACTACATTGACCTAACTGTTTCTTGAGTCTGGGCTGGGTATTTTCAGGTTTGCTTGACTTTGCTTGGTTCCCATCAGTTGTCTTTTAGTATAACTCCAATTTATAAGTGCCTTTCTTCTTGTTTTGCAACTGCTTGCTCTAGATCTGCTCTGATTCTACTCTAAAGTGGATTTCTAGGATCCTTGGGATGAGAAGTCCTATTGTGTGGGCAGTGACAGAGCCAGTTTTTTTTTTAATCAGAGAGATTATTTTATTTATTTGAAGAATTGCCTAAAATATAAAATTATATTTGTGAGGAAGGCAAGTAAAAACATTTCCTTCATAACATAGATGGGAAATCTCTGAATTAATGTAGATGAAAGAATATTTGTGAGGAAGGCAAGTAAAAATATTTCCTTTATAGCATAGATGGGAATTCCCTGAATTAATGGAGATGAAAGACTTGTGTGGTTGTTTTAAGTCTGGGCATGTTTTTATTTCTTTCCTCTAGTTTGGGGACTGTAAAGGCAGGCAGGTTGAAAAAGAAACTTTCATTGAGTTACCCCTGCTGTCTTTTATTAGGGGGGAAAAAGCATTTGCAGTTACATGAATGCAGTTCTCAGAATCTCGCTAGAGGGTGGTGTTGGTTCTAAAACCAGAGATCACCATTTAACCACAGTGCATTCATTATTGGGCTGTATTTAAATTTAAAGGGAAGGTAAAATAAAGCCTACTCCCTCTTCCCTAGTAGTTGGTAAATGTCAAATCTGACACCTCCCAAGGGCCCCATGCAGTTCTGGCTGGTTACAGCCCTAGAGGAGCCAGATAAAGTAAGGAAGAGATTACTGGAGGAGTTGGGTGGCAGATTCTAATTTCAGTTCCTGCATAACTAGTAGACAAGACTCCCTGGGCTTTCATCTCATCTGTCAAATAAAAAGGCTGTCCTAGCTGACATGCATCTCTCAGATTCTGAGATTCTAACAAAACTCATGATCTAGAAAGTTGAAGAATTTTTCATGCTCTTGGCTAGAGTGAGGAATAAGGAAAAACCTCAAATTATTAAATTATTAATAATTAAGATACAAAACTTAATGTTATAAGTGAGGTTTAAATGCAAATTCGAATATAAAAAAGCCCTTAAATTAAAATGCCAAGTGTTTGTCCAACCAAGGAACCTTTAGAGCCATTGTTTGCATCTGAACATTTTGTGCTTAATTTCAGTGACTTAATGCATCATCCACAGATATCTCTCCTCTTGGTCACCTCCTTACTGGAAATAAGCGAAATGTGTTTGTTTATATTACAGGATTATGTAGAGAAAGGAGGTTGCACCATTGTCAAAGAGAAATGATTTAGGACAGAGACTAAACTCCTCACCCCACCTGTACTCATTTGACTTCTGTCATATCTGTGCTTTGTTAGGAGTCACTCTCCAGAGAAATTGGGTTGGTTCATTTTCCTTTTATACACAGCTCATCTTCTTTGTCATATTTATTCACATCGCAGAGTGAACGTAGACTCCTTTCCTGGATGCGTAAGCAAATCACGGAACTCCAGGATCTCAGTAAACCCTAGGTTATCTCTCCTTGAACTTGACTTCTAAGGAGTGGACTGAGAGCCTGCAATTAACACCTGACCTTGTAAAGCTTCCCTCCATCAGCCCAAACCTTTGACGTTAATACTCAACACCCGCTTTCCTTCACAAGGCTTCGTTTTTGTAGAATGTTTTCTTCCCCTGACCCCCTCCCACCACCTTGGATTCTGTTGCGCCTTCAGGCTTGTTTCTCAAATCTAAACTTCCTAAAATCTACAGGGAGCGCGTGCGGGTGCGCACACGCGCGCGTACACCCTCTCCCGAGTACACGAGCCCCGCGGGGCCGGCTCCCAGTTACGGAACACATTCCATTCTTCGCGCTCGGGCACACCCCTCCGCAGTGAGGATTGGTCGGGCAGACCCCCCTTCGGCGAGGCAGGCTCCTAAGAGGCCCAGACGCCTGCCAATCCCCACGGGCTGTCAAAACAAGTCTCCCTCCGTGTCACAACAGAGCTGAGTGGAGGCCGCCACCGCCGCCGCACTTCCTGGGGCCAAGGCGCTGCAGTCCAGGGGCAGGTGGCGGGTACGCCTGGCCGCAGTCGCCCGGTTCTGGGCCCCCTCGGGTTGCGCGCGTCCGGGCTCCCGAGGCCGCCTGGCTGGGCGCCCGGTGCCTTTTGTCTGGCGTAGAGAGGGCGTTTGCATCACATTTCGGATACCTCTCTCTTTTTCGCTTCTCCTCCCTCCCGCTTGCATCTCCTCTCCACTCCTGCCACCGTCCACCGCCGGACTGCTACCCTCCTGGACCAAAGCCTGAGGACGTTTCTGCTCGAGCGATGTCTCCTCACCAGAAAGTTGCCGCCGCCGCCGCTGCAGCCACCGCCGCCACAGAGAGGTAAAACAAAGTCTGAAGGAGCCGCCTCCCGGTGCACAAGCGCACCCGCGCCGAGTGGCTGCGCGCTGCTGCGGGCGTCCGGTCTCTCCCTCAGGAGCCCCAAACGCGCGGGGCCATGGCCGAGGGCGCGGCCAGCAGGGAGGGTTCGGTGCCGCCCGACGCGGCCGGGGGCGAAGACGACCCCCGAGTGGGCCCAGACGCAGCTGGGGATGGCGCGGCGGCGGCAGCTGGGGAAAGGATGCGGGACCGTCGTAGCGGGGTCGCGCTGCCAGTAGCCCCTGGGGCCCCCGCGGACGGCGAGGCAGGCCTCCTGGAGGCTGCAAAGGCGACCCCCCGGCGTAGTAGCATCATCAAGGTAAGCGGAGCGGAGCCACTCCAGGAGAGTTGGGTGTAGGTGCGCGGTGGGTCGGGGACCCGGGCAGGATGTGCTGTGTCCCGAGGCATTGTTTTCTTCCACCTCCTTTACTGACAAACCTTCCTTCCTGGTCTGGCGGTTCCCAGACTCGGCTCTCGGCCACGAGAAGCAGAAGTGACTTTCTTTCCCTCCCCCGTGACAGCAGAGGAAAAGTTCCGCTCTGCGTCTTTGCGTTTTGATGGAAGCTTTCCCTCGTTTTCTCTGCAAGCTTCACTAAACCGCTGTTGGAAGGAGGAGGGGAGGACTCAGGATAAATGCAGACCCACGGGATGGTTGTGCACCGCTCTCCAGAGAAGGGTTAGCTTTCCCTATACAGTAAAGGAAATGCCCAGCTTACTCTCAAGTGGGAAAAGAAATCCCCTCTAGACTCAAACGGTCCCGAAATACCAAGATGCGTCAAGTTCCTGGGTAGGTAAGCACGGTTTTCAGTGGACCGTGCAGCACAGTTAACAGTGATGGAAGAGTTCAGAGTTGTTGCGCTGCAGAAAGCCCAACTAGAAAGCAATCAATTTCCCAAACATCATGGTTACCACCATCCTTGTGGTTACCACCACATTCAGGGAAAATGCTTCCTGACTTTCAACCACCCCACAGGATTTCTGCCTATCCATTTAGGAAATTTGCAAACCTCTTTTCTACCCTTTCTCTTTCAGTCTTCCTTCCACTTGGGGCTTGTTTCCTCTGAGATTTCATCTTTTGTGTGCGTGACTTTGGGTAAGGTTCTTTGGGATAAGAACCCTTGCACAGGGTCTAGAAAAGGCCTCTGCATAAATGTATGTGAGTAATTATGTACTTATGAGATTAAAATTGATTTTGGTGGAGTAGTCAGTATGAAACTATACGTACATACATACAACCCTCCCAGTAGTGACAATGAAAGATAGACTTGAAACTACTTAGTGTAGTTTACTGAGTGTGCTGATAAATTCAAAACTCCTGCTCAGGGTTAAGCTTGTGTAACCACTATGTAAGGCATGTCCTTCCTCAAGCTCCCAGTGCCAGTGGGGATGGCATTAGTATATCCACCTAGTTCCTAATATGGTCTTTTTCTCAAGGCTGACACATGGCAGTTTCAAGTCAATGCAGGGATTTCTATATTAAAAGAAGAGAGGGTGGTAATTACAAATGACTTTGTACTAGTTTCTATTATTTTGTGGCTTTTCAATTATGCAAAAAGAAGTGTTCTATTATACGTGCAAATTTGAATAAAGGGGAAATTACTGTACTCTTTTTTAACCCACAGGTCTGAAAGTATATTGTTTTGGAATGCAAAAATCATCCCACAATTAGGACACATTGATGTTACCTGTGGTCCTGTGTATATAAATCAGGCACTGCAAGATAGTTTAAAAATATAATAATATAGAGCTGTGGATTCTATGATGCTGTAAAAAAAAGTTATATACAAATTCTTGCAACTAAGTTTTCTACTTTTAAATTGTACTGTGTTGACATATTCTCAGAATAATTGTTGTTGAGTAATGGTGCCCCTTTTATTTTGAATAAAATAAATGGTGCCACTTTTATTTTTCTGTTTGTGACAAAAAAAGGAGGAAGACTATAGACTGCCAATTTGGTCTTTCCCCTATTTAATAGCAAATTAAATAAACAGTAAGTGGCCTTTAAAATGAAAGATACTGGAAAATAAAATAAATTACTATTTTACATTAGGTTTTTTTTTTCAGAAAAAAACCACACAGGAGGGTTTATTTTAACTCCACAGTGGCAGACTGATGTTGAATAATTTATGTAATTTCTTTTATCAGTTTCGACATATACACAAACAATCTGAATTTTTTTTTTTTTTGAGATTGATCCTCAAGCTGTCAACCTGGGTAGAGCGCTGTGGCATCACAGCTCACATCAACCTCCAACTCCTGGGCTTAAGTGATTATCTTCCTCAGCCTCCCAAGTAGCTGGGACTACAGGTGCCCACCACAATGCCCAGCTATTTTTTGGTTGTAAGTTGTCATTGTTGTTTGGCAGGCCCTTACATTAGGTTTTATTGAAAAGTAAAAATTCAAATGTTATGAGGAGTGTGCAGGGAAGACTCCCAGCCACCTCACACTCCCAGTTATGTCATCTACCTTCAATTCTGTTAACACATATGTATTTCTAAAATGTTCCATGAAGACCAATATAGAAGCATATGTACTTATATGTAGCTATGATCAAATATTGAAGCTCCTGATTTATACATACAATCTGACTAGCTTTACAGGCCTTGTAAGCTTCAAATATTTTTGATGCCTTCAAATATTTTTGAGGGTTATCTGAGGTCATTGTGATGAATAAATTAATCTTTAAGGATATCCTGGAATTGGGCCGTAGTCATTGGGCCCTGTCCCCAGTGGTCTTCCTTCCTTGAGGTGGTGGTGGTGGTGGGGCAAAGGCACTGGTAGTGGGATATCTTCCACTCCCTCTATGAGATCAAGAGCCTTTCTGTTGACATCTTTAATCTGCTGCCCCATGGTTTGTTTACTTTAGAATGAGAGTTTCTACGAAAGATCTAGATCACATAAGAAATATGTAGAACATGTTCTATATTGAGAGAAAATGCTTTCTTCACAGTTTTGCTGAAAGTGTTTTCCTTTTCATTTGGCATTTAAACATACACAAAAGAAAGGCTTTAGCACACTTTATATTAATCAAAATATTAAATGCTGTTCTAAATAGTCATAGTGCAACAATAATTGATATTCATGATCATAACTCTGAGCCACTGAAAGATTGTGAATCATCAAATATTAAATTCTTTTCAGCTCAATGTAGGGTATTGTTTCAGAATAGTGCATTCTTTTATCCTGCCAAAAAAAAAGACTGTCTTGTATATTAATAAAAGGAATGTTTTCAGTAAATTTACCCTCCTTAATTTGTGAAAACATGTGTTTAGTTGAGAAAACAATTTCCTTCAGAGCTGATGAAAACAATGACAACATTTGTCTATACACATCTTCAGAAATTCTACTGTCATTGTGTTTATTCCTCTATATCACCTATTTAAACAATTTTCTGTGAGAATTAAACTAGGTTCTCTTTAACTGTCTTTTTTTCCCCCATTTTCCTATGTGATTATTTCAATAGAATTGCCATTGATAAATGCTGTGTACTTTTTGGTAAGGGCATTATTATATACCCCCAAAATGCATTAGAGTTCATCTTAGTTTCTTTCTGATGACTTGTGGTTTGAAATGACTTGCAGGATTGATATATCTGATAGTTATTTACTAGTCTGCATTTGAATATATAAAAAAGACCATTTGACCATTAGACCAAAAAGAAATTAGACCATTTATCTATGTGGTACTTGATATTATGCTTGTAATAATTACCATTTTAGATCATAGTTTATAGCTCTTAAACTTTGCAATAGTCTGGAAATAGGAAGTAGCCTAGCTTACTCCCTACGCTAGGTAGTGGGAACTGAGGTACATACATGTTTTGAAAATAGTAGTTGATTTTTCTTCCATTATGTGTAATGTATTGACAAGTTCTACTTTTATCCATCTCTTTTTGATTCTACTTAAGTATGAATTCTCTAAGCAAAGAAGGATAGAAATCGTCATTTGGATCTCATGGACATGGGTATATAGGATGAAGCTAGGTGTTGGAAATGAGGTGTTGGGACCCGTTCTGAAGCAGCTGAAGTCAGGATTAGCTTGGGGGTTTTTTGTGTCTCATTATTTCGTATCATGGCCAGTCTCATGTTCATTGCGGGCTAGTGTAGTGGGTTTCAGAGGTGTAGCCTCAAGGACACACTTTGTGTACCAACTGACTCATATCGAAAATACGGTTCTCTTCAGAGGGGCAAGGGAATGGAATTCACCTAAGTGCCTCCTACTATGATTGTACTGGGATACTAAACTAGGAGCTTTCATACATGTATTTCATTGCTTAATCCTCACAGGAAACTCTCTAAAGTAGGGAAGGGAAGTACAGAGAACAACTATTAAAATATGGAGTTAGGCTTCAAAGCCGCCATTGCTTAACTACAGAGTTTGTGTTCATATGCTGGCTCTCAGATACAGGAAGTCTGCAATCCATGAACAGTTTTTAGGTTAGAAACAACCCAAACACATAAGAGAATGGCAAAACACTATGAATCTTGGGTCCTAAGGCTTTTGGAGTAAATTATCCTTTCTTTGCCCTTATACCCCCAATTCAGAACATGTAGAGCTAGATAACTCTAGAAAGGGATTGTAGCCTCTCCTGTCTTTGGCCACTTTGTTAGGCCTGTGCTGCATGTGAACAGGCAGAGCAGTTTAGCAGTGTTTGTTTGCTGTTGATATGTGGAGCTCACACCTGTTGTTTCACACCAGGCTCACTTCCCCTCCACCCAAGCAGACTGTGAGGTTTGTGAAGGCTTATATTCTCTCTTTAGGCTGATGTACAGAGGGAAATAATACCCGGGGCAGAGGGATATGTGAAATTCTACAGAAGTGAGGAAATAGGAGATCTTCATGTGGGGCACTGAAAACATTTTATGAAAACAAAATAGAGGTAGTTAAGAAAGGAAATTAAATGTGATTGAAAAGTTACTTAAAAATGTTAGCCACTCTATGAATTATACAGGCTTTGTAGAATGGCCTGGGAATTAATCAGCATTTATGAACTTCTTTTCCCTGTACAAATACATGTTAAAAATACCACAGAAGCAAGTTATGGATGGATTTTGGAAAAACACCTGATTGTGCAGAGTAGCTGGCCAACTTTTACTATAAGGGATACTGTGAGAGTGCCCTGGCAGCTTTTGTTGGGTTTCTTCTCCTGTGATTCAGCTGTGTACATAGCATTAAACCTCTTAGATGGATTTGGTTTATTACCCCAGCAACTTCAGTTAGCATGTTTACTTTCTCTGAAATTACCATAGAAACATGGTGGCATTTCACCTTAAAAGTGGTTGTTTTTAATTGTGGTACGTTTCTGATGTGATTTCTTACAGCACCTCTTAAGAGAATTATGAATAAACTTTAGAGAGCCTTGTCATTCTTTGATGAAAGGTTTTAGAAGTGCCTGTAGATGATTGTTTGCTACTATTATTAGAATTCACACTGTTTTTCCTTTTGAAAAATACATTAAGGTTTAAAAAGTTTAAGTTAATTACAAAACCACTGAGGGGTTGAATACACATTGAGACTGAGTAGATGTTTTCCCAGTCTTTCTCTTTTTTACAGTGGAGAAAATAGGTAATTAAATTTTGTACAGGAAAATGTCAATTGAACATTTATTGCCAAGTAACACTTCAGGCATAGGAGGGAGTTATAAAAAGACATCAGGAGACAGCTGACTTTTGGTGCTGCTGAACAAACAATTCATTAGCTAGTTCCAGGCAATGCCAGGGCAACTGATCAGGCAGTGCCCGGGAGTTACTCAGTGATGGAATTGCAGCAGTATTCCCTGCTCCCTCATTCATTTTTGTTCAACTTTAATAACCATGAATATTAAAACCCTATGTTCAGGAGCAGTGTCCAAACTGAGACATACACAACATTGTATATTTATAAAAAATGTCCAACTTTAAATGACTAAACACAAGAGGCAGGAGTAAAGTCATTTATTGATTTTCCCATTGAAATTTTAGCACCTGTAAATGTACCACTAGTTATAAGATAGAATAATTTGATTGAATTTAAATTTAAGTTAATAAATCAGTAAACCTTATTATAGTGAAACTTGTCAGTTCTCCAAAATCTAATATTTTGACAAATGTTTTAATAATGTAAATAATGTAAAAAAGGTTTATTTTATTAAATCTTATTCACCTCTGTTTACTAGTTCACTTCTGTAATCTAGTTTCTATAATAGAATATAAAAGACTGAGTTTATTGTAATTAATGATTATGTTAGTAACAACTACGACCGTACTGCTAACTTCTATAACAGTAATTGGTCTTGTTTTAAGTATTGGCCAATGTATTGTGTGTTTCGTCTAATACTGATGGCAATTAAATCATAGTATTACAAAATATTGGAATAGTCTCTTGCATCCAAAATTGGATTTGATTTGTGGTTTTATTTGTGAAATCTTATGTGGATGTGTTTAGGCAAGACATAATCCAGTTTGTTTTCAATAGTGCCATTTTAACCCACCTCATTACTTTAAGAAAAGTAGGATTTTTACACGGCAAGTAGAAAAGAACCATTATTCTATTGTCATTATCACTCTTGAAAGAAGAAAGTCAAGTTAATTTTGAAAACACTGCAATCCATCTAACCAACATAAAAACTAAAATACTTAAGTATATGTGCTTAGTTTCCAAATATTTCTTAACTTGTATCTGTAAATTTTTGATAATGTGTAAGTATGTAGCTTTTATAGCAAGGGTATTGTGTTTGTCTTTAACCATACACCTTGATATTCAAAGTTTAAAATACATTTCAAAGATAATATCTACTTTGTTTATTATTTCATGCTGACCTTTTTAAAGAGCTTTTTAAAGGATGCTAAGTCAGTTCTAAGCACAGACTAAGCCCAGGCAATATGTATAAGGAGGCAAACTTGCTTTATTTATATGGAACAAAACCATGGTCAGAGATGGTGAAACTGTGATGGTGCTGAGTATTTAGAAAATCCGAGATACTCAAATTTAGAACACCTTCTCTGTGAGACATTGAGGGAGATGAATACACAAAGAAGACCAAATGTGACAAATGACAAAATAAACTTTTTGTACTGTATTAAAACACTTATCAATGTTTTGTTCAATATTAGGCTGGGTCAATATTACAACATAGAACTCCGGAAAGCTAGGCCTGACCATTGAATATAGGCACTTTTCTCTAAGACTCAGATGGCTTCAAACCAAGGCAGGTCAAACAGCCTCTGTGGTTAAAGCCCTGGCCCCAGCTCTTAGATCTGACAGCTGAGCTAATCAGGGCCATACCCACTAGGCCAGAGAATAAGGAGTCAGGGACACTCCAGCAGGGGAAGAATGTGTTTCCCCTGCAAGCCTGGGTCAGAAAAAGGGAAACTGTGTCAGAAGGGTGACCTGCACTGTTCCCTTTCAGGTCAGCCCTGATTGCTGGGAGAGAGAGAGAGAGAGAGAGAGAGATAAGAGAGAAATACTACATTATGTGCACCACTCACTCATTTGAAAGCTTCATCACAATAAAACATAGTCCAGTCAACATCCTTGAACTTGCAGTTTCTTTAATCATTGATAACGTTTGGAGGTGGGGATGGGGGCATAGGTGAGAGAAGTAAACCTTGTGCCCTCCCTGGAGGCTGAAATCCAAGATGCAAAGTCATCTTCAGCATTTGGTGAACTCCAGTTTTGAGTACTGTGGAATTATTGATTTCATATCATAATTAAATACTATATATTTAAAAATGCTATTAGTAATTAAATAGCTTTCTTTTATTTTTTATTTTTTTTATTAAATCATAGCTGCGTACATTAGTGCAATCAAGGGGTATAATGTGCTGGTTTCATTAAATAGCTTTCTTTTAATGTTTAATCTAATAGGTAAAACACATAGTAACATCTTGAAGAGGTTTTCCTACTGAGAAATATTCTTGATGATAATAGCAAATGCTTATATAATGTGCTCTGTTGGCAGTGTTCTGAATGCTTTATGTGTATTAAATAATTCAGCCTTCACAGTAACCATATGAGATGAGTGTTATTATTATCTTAATTTTTAGAAATCATGAGATGTTAAGTGACTTTCCCAAGGTCACATAGCTAATCAATGCAGAGCCAGGAAGTATGTCTAAATACTCTAGCCCCAGAGGTTGCATTTTAATTTATGCTATACATCCTCTTAAATAGTCTTGATTTACACATAAGCTGGCATGGATGAAATAGTGAGTTTTTTTTTTTTTTTATTATTACCTTAAACACTAAGTAGAGCTGACAAATCAAAAAGAAACTATTTTGAAAATAGTTTGGGGGAATTCAAAGATTATTTCCCCCCCTTAGTTTCATAGCCTTTCACATAAAGTACCCATGACTTTACATTCATATTGTATCCCATTTTCCTTTGAGAGGAGTGAGACTTCCATTAGCATTAGCAAACCTAGTATTAACACTTTGCTTTATCATAGTTCTCAGGTATTGCATTGTTTTAAATTGAAAGTTTGTGGCAAGCCTGAGTTGAACAAGTCTCTTGGCACCATTTTCTCAGCAGCATGTACTCACTTTGTATCTCTGTGTCATATTTCAATAATTCTCATGTTTCAAACTTTTTATTATTATCTGTTATGGTGATCTATTATCAGTGATCTTTTTTTTTTCTCTTGAGACAAAGTCTGGCCTTGTCTCCCCAGGTAGAGTGCAGTGGCATCATTGTAGCTCACAATAACCTCAAACTTGTAAGCTTTAGTGATCCCCTTGTATCAGCCTCTCAAGTAAGTGCGACTACAGGCATGTGCCACCATACCTGTTTCATTTTTCTATTTTTTGTAGGGACAGGTCTTGCTCTTGTTCAGACTGGTCATGAACTTCTGAGGTCAAGCAATCCTCCCACCTTGGTGTCCTAGAGTGCTAGGATTACAGGTGTGAGCCACAGCACCCTGCCTTATCAGTGATCTTTAATGTTACTATTGCAATTGTTTTGAGGCACAGCAAACCATGCCCATGAGAGATGGCAGACTTAATTGAAAAATGTGTGTGTTCTGACTGCTTCACTGACTGCCATTCCACCATCTCTCTCCCTTTCCTCAGGCTTCTCTACTTCCTAAGATATGACAATATTGAAAGTAGTTCAGTTCATAAACCTATGGTGACCTCAAAGTGTCCAAATGAAAGGAAGAGTCATACATCTCTCACTTTAAATCAAAGTTAGAAATAATTGAGCTTAGAGATGAAGGGATATCAAAAGCTGAGATAGGCTGAAAGCTAGGCCTCTTGTGCCAAAGTTATCCAAGTTGTGAATGCAAAGGAAAAATTCTTGAAGGAAATTAAAAGTGCTACTCCTTTCTTGCTGAAGACAAGGTAGGAAACATAAATAAATGAGGAAAAAAAGTGCTATTCCAGTGAGCACTTGGGTGATAACAAGATGAAACAGCCTTATTGCTGATAGGGACAAAGTTTTAGTGGTCTGGTTGGAAGATCAAACCAGCCACAACATTGCCTTAAGCCAAAGCTTAATCCAGAGAAAGTCCCTAACTTTTTTCAATTATATGAAGGCTGAGAAAGGTGAGGAAGCTTGAGAAGAAAAGTTTCAAGCTAACAGAGGTTGGTTCATGAGGTTAGGAAAAGAAGCTCTCTCTGTAACATAAAAGTGCAAAATGAAGAAGCAGGTGCTGAAGGAGAAGCAGCAGTAAGGAATCCAGAAGACCTGGGAAATTGATGAAGGTGGCTATGCTAAAAAACAGATTTTTAACATAAATGGAATAGCCTTATATTGGAAGAAGATACCATCTAGGACTTTCAGAGCTAGAGGAGAAGCCATTCAGAAGATAACTTCAAAGGACAGGCTGACTCTCTTGTTAAGGGTTAGTGCTGCTAATGAGTTTAAGTTAAAGTCAATGCTCATTTACCTTTCTGAAAATCCAAGGGCCTTTAAGAATTATGCTAAATCTACTCTGCCTGTGCTTTAGAAAAGAAACAATAAAGCCTGAATGACAGCACATCTGTTTATAGCATGGTATTCTAAATATTCTAAGCCCACTGTTGAGACCTGCTGCTCAGAAAAAAGATTCCTGTTCAAAATATTACTGTTCATTGATCATGCACTTGATTTGATGTAGATGTACCAGTAGGTTAATATTGTTTGCATGCCTGCTAATACAACGGTGATTCTGTAGCTCATGGATCAAGGAGTAATTTTATTAAGTCTTAGTATTTAAGGTATACATTCTGTGAGGTTATAGCTGTCATGTACATGTCTAGTCATTCTTCTGACACAAGAAGTGAAGTAAATTGAAAACCTTCTGGAAAGGATTTGCCATTCTAAATGCCATTAGGAACATTTGCACTTCATGAATGGAGGTCAAAATAGCAACATGAACAGGAGTTTGAAAAGAAGTTGATTATAAACCTCGTAGATGATTGGGGGTTCAAGACAAAGTGAAGGAGGTGACTGAAGATGTGGTGGAAATAATAGGAAAAGTAATATTTGAAGGGGACCCTGAAGATGTAACTGAATTGCTTCCATCTCATGATAAAACTTGAATGGATGAGGAGTTTCTTCATATGGATAAGCAAAGAAAGTGGTTTCTTGAGATGGAATTAACTCCTGGTGAAGATGCTGTCAACATTGTTGAAATGACAACAAATGACTTAGAATATTGCTCATAAAGCAATGACAGGGTTTGAGAAGATTGACTTCAATTTTTAGGGAAGTCCTACTGTGCTACCAAACAGCATCACACACTACAGAGACATATTTTGGGACCAGAAGAGTCAATTTGTGTGGCAAACTTCATTGCCTTATTTTTCACTACTTTCACCAACCACCAACCTCATCATTCAGTCGCCACCAACAATGAGGCAAGAACCTCAACCAGCAAAAAGGTTATGACTTCCTACAAGCTAGATGACCATTAGCACTTTTTAGCAATAAAGTATTTTTGTTTTATTTTATTTTTATTAAATCATAGCTGTGTACATTAATGCAATCATGGGGTACAATGTGCTGGTTTCATATACAATTTGAAATATTTTCTTTTTTTTTCTTTTTTATTTTTGAGACAGAGCCTCAAGCTGTCACCCTGGATAGAGTGCTATGGCATCACAGCTCACAGCAACCTCCAATTCCTGGGCTCAAGCAAGTCTCCTGCCTCAGCCTCCCAGGTATCTGGGACTACAGGCGCCTGCCACAACGCCCGGCCATTTTTTGGTTGCAGCTGTCATTGTTGTTTGGCGGGCCCAGGCTGGATTCGAACCCACCAGCTCAAGTGTATGTGGCTGGTGCCTTAGCCCATTGAGCCACAGGTGCCAAGCCACAATTTGAAATATTTTCATCAAACTGGTTAACATAGCATTCATAGCATTTTCTTAGTTATTGTGTTAAGACCTTTATATTCTGCATTCAGTAAATTTCACCTGTACCCTTCTAAGATGCACCGTAGGTGTGGTCCCACTGATTACCCTCCCTCCACTCATCCTCCCACACCCCTCCCCTTCTTTCCGCTTTCCCCATATTCTTGTGCTATAATTGGGTTATAGCTTTCATATGAAAGCTATAAATTAGCTTCATAGTAAGGTTGAGTACATTGGATACTTTTTGTTCCATTCTTGAAATACTTTGCTAAGAAGAATATGTTCCAGCTCCATCCGTGTGAACATGAAAGAGGTAAAGTCTCCATCTTTCAATAAAGTATTTTTAAATTAAACTATACATTGTATTTTTAGACATACTACTATTGCATACTTTCTAGAGTACAGCATAGTCTAAACATAACTTTTATAGGCATACCTATATATTTTTATTCTTTGACTGAAGTTAGCATCTTTACCATGAAATAGGGTTTATGATCCAATTTTGGTATAAAGCATATAGGCTAAGGATGGTCTGTTAATTATTGCGACCTGATATGATTTATTTTATAGTTTCGTAGTTTTGTCTCCCAGCATCAATAAATCAACAAGGAATATTTGAGTTTTCAATCCAAGGAATTTGTAATTTTGTTAAGTGGTAGTGGGTATGATATATGATTGAGATTTTTCTTGGAATTAGCTTTGTGATAAGTAAAGTGCCTAACACACAGGAGGAGTTCAATAAATATCTGTTGATTTCCAGTAAACTGAAAGTCTGTTTGATCACAAGGAGAGAAACTCCTTTTTTTTTGGTAGAACTTTCAAAGTCAACATGTAGGAAATTAATATCTATGATTATGTCATGAAATTACTGTCTTTTTGGCTGCTTTATTGTGTTAAAGGTAATGAGTCCATTTTGCTGTGCAAAGATACAGTATCAGGCAGCATCACACAGTATGAAATGGTACCCAAAAGTTTGTCCTCATCACGTGGAGGCTGGCCACGTGTTAAAGGTACAATCATTGTTGAGACCCTTGAGCATCAGTTTTAATTATCTATCTGTAGTTATGTTTGGTCTTCTATCACCTTTGCTTTCTCTAATTGCAGCATGAAAGTGAGCTTTTATTGGCATAAATAGTGGCTTCTCCCAATCACCTGAAGCTTAAAAAATTTTTTTCTCTAATACTTTTTCAGGTTCAGTTACTGTGTAATCAAGCTAGTTTTATGATAAATGTAGTGGGGTGTGTGTGTTTGCATCATGTGTACAATTAAGCTAGGTACACTGGAAATCAGAAGCCTGATAGCAGGTAACCTTTTGATCCCCAGCTTTCTATGCTACAATTGAGATGACAGTCTTTATCCAAACACATGTTCATCAGAATAATAGCTGCATGGTCTGTGAGAAGCTGAAGTCAGAGGCGCTAACAGTTAAGGTTAGCATTAACAGTTAACAGCATTTGCGGTTTCTGGAAGGAGGGGAGAAAAGAATGAGAAAGATCAAGGTGTGCTAGAAGGGAATGGAGTAAGATGGGACTGTATTTGTAAATGGGCTGAGTAAATGGCTTAACAGATTTTCTTTACTGGATCATTCTGCCAGAAGTACATTTTGGAATTCTATTCATTTTTTTCTTTTCTTTTCTTTCCCTTCCCTTCCCCTCCCCGCACCTCCCCTCACACCCCCCCCCACCGCCCCCCCCACACAGGCCAGCCACACCCACACCAACAACAACAGAAGAGAGACAACCAAAAGAAAAAAAAAATAAAAAAAAAAATTTTAAATTTTTTTTTTTTTTTTTTTGTTTTTGTTTTTTTTTGTTTTTTTTTTTTGTTGTTGGTTTGTTTTTGGGGGGGTGGGGGTGGTGGTTTGGGTGGTGTGGTTGGGAGG
>CAUYON010149826.1:0-19906 GCA_963573935.1 Arctocebus calabarensis
AATTTACTAGGTGTAGAACATAAATGTCTTAACACAATAACTAAGAAAATGCCGTGAAGGCTATGTTAACCAGTTTGATGAAAATATTTCAAATTGTATATAAAACCAGCACATTGTACCCCATGATTGCATTAATGTACACAGCTATGATTTAATTTAAAAAAACCAATGATAACAATAAATAATTCAATGAGTACATTTTGAATACTTTTGCATAATTATAGCTGTGCTACAAGCCAGAAGTATATAGCATAGCACTGGCTTTTTTAAGAGCACACAGTGTTAGATAAACAATGAAATAAATGGTAAAAAATGTCAAAAGAGAGAAGAGAGTAAAATGCCGACTTAAATGTATCAAATATGCCCTTGGGGAAGTCTAGGTCTCAGTACCCTATTGCAAAATGATGCTGTTTAATGACAGTAGATCAGAGGTTCTCAAAGTTTTTCATCTCAACAAGGAATTTAGAACCAGAATATAAGGAACTCAAACAATTCAAGAACCAAAAATATAAATAATTGATTTAAAAATGTGCAAATGATCTGAAAAGACATTGCTCAAGAGACGACATACAAATGGCCAACCAGTATATGAAAAAAACATTCAATGTCACTAATTATGGGAGAAATGCAAATCAAAAAAATGTGGCATCATCTTACCCCAGTTAGGATAGTTTGTGCAACTGTGGAGAAAGGGGAACCCCCCCGTACACTGTTCATGGAGATGTAAATTAGTACAGCCACTATGGAGAACAGCATGGAGGTTCCTCGAAACACTAAAAATAAATTTCCATATGGTTGAGTAATTCTACTACTAGAGATATCCAAAAGAAAGAAATTCAATATATCAAAGAGACATATGCAGTCCCATGTTTATTGCAGTATTATTCACAATAGCTAAAAAATAGAATCAACCTAAGTGCCTATCAGCAGGTGAATGGATAAAAAAAATGTGGTATACATCTACAATGGAATATGAATGATCTACATTGCTACAAAAAGGAACGAAATAGTGTCATTTGCAGCAATATGGATGGAACTACAGGCCACCATGTTAAGTGAATAAGCCAAGCACAAAAGACAAATATCACACGTTCTCACTCATATGCAGGAACTTAAAAAAAAAAAAGGGCATCTCATGAAAATGGAGATGAGATCAGTGGTTGCCAGAGGTAGGAGGGGTAGAGGAAAGGAATAAAATGAATATAAATATACTCATTATAACCTATCTGTACACTTAAAAATAATAAAGTGAATTATATATGCAATTATATATGTATATCATACCTCAGTGGAAAAAAAATGGTTTTTAATGTTTTGGTCTCAGGAATCTTTTACACATACCTTTAAAAATTACTGAGGTTTGAAAATTGTCATTGTTTATGTGGGTAACATCAACCAATCTTTACCATATTGGTAAATAATATTGATAATTTTAACATATTAACTGAAGTATAGCCTCAATGGGCCCATTGTTAGTTAAGATTAAAAACATATTTTATGTCCCTCTTCCCTTCTCTCACTCCCTGCTCCCTGCTCTCTGCTCTCTTTCTTTCTCTTCCTCATCTCCTCCCCCCAATATAAAATAAATTTATACTTTTATATCCTTAAAAATGTATTTTATAAAAAATACTATATTTCTAAAACAAAAAGCAATTGCAAAAAGAGCAGTAATGGAAATCTTTTTCACATCTAATAAATAGAAAACAGCTAGATAATGTTGTCTATTGCTAGTTCAACTTGTTAATAAAATCACAGGCCCTGTAGCCTCTGGTAAGATCACTATACACACCTATGAAAATGAGAGTAAAAGGCAGATAACATCTCAGTGTTGTTATGAAAATAATTTTGACCTTGAGGATCCCCCCCAGTAGTCTTGTAGACACATGTACTACACTTGAGTATCTCTGAAATAGATGACTTCTAAGGTCTCATTCAGTTCTGCCATGTTCTTGATACATGATTGTCCCCGCTTTAAAAATGTCAGAATGAAGGCACAAACAAACTCAGCAAACTCAAGTCTAACGGAAAACCAGCACCAACAAGAACATTTCTCTTAAGTGTTGGTCTTCAGGAATTTGCTACCTCTCAAAATTTAGACTGACCATCCAGAAAATAAGGAGCATTTAAACAAAACTTTTAAGAATGTAAGAGAATTTCAAAACAGAAGTGTGTTTCTATTACTAGCTTTCACAGATAACTTCACTTTGGGAATTTTAAGGATTCATGAGTCTCTCATAGAATTCTTTACTCATTTTTAAGTTATCAAATAGACATCATTTTATAGTTTTTAAATATGTTGCAAATCTCTAGTTTAACCACAATTAAGATTTCATTTTATTTTTCATGTTTTTGTAGGAGGGGGTGGGTATGTAAAGGTAGAAGAAACTTTTAATTAGTCTTGAATAACTTGAGGCATGAATCATATGTATATTTGTGTACAAAGGTATTACTATTTTGAGATGTATTTATAGTACACACTTCTGTCATTCCATAAAGAGGTCATCTCTGACTAGAAAACAATTCTAGTGATCAGGCATTTCCTATACAGATGTAATTTTTATAGTAATCAAATGAATTCTTATGTCCAGTGGGGTGATCAGACATAGGTTAAATTTATTACAATAGCCAGTTCATTTCCAGTCTTGAACCAGGCCAATAGTAACAGGAAGGCCTCATAAAGCTGCTATAGAAAAATAATCCAAACCCAGGCATTAAGAAGCACATTTACTCTTAGTGATTATTCTGGGATTAATAATGAATAGTTTTGCTTTTGCATCATTTCTTACACGAATTTGCATCAGAGAACTGCTTCTCTTACATGGTCTAATGAATTCATTAGTCCTTATTAATGGTGAGGGTTCTGGTAAAATACTCCATGAAAGGTTTCCATAGACGGCACAGCAAAGTGGGACAGAAAGTGTACTTGTATCCATTTTACCAAAGGGTGGAAAAGAAAACTTTAAAGGTTTAAAAAAGCTTTTTAAAAATATGGGACTTTACAAAAAAATAGAAAAATTAGCTGGGTGTGGTGGCATATGCCTGTAGTCCCAAATACTTGAGAAGCTTAGACAGAAAGATCACTGGAGCCCAGGAGTTTGAAGTTGCAAAGAGCTATGATGATGCCACTACCAGTAGCCCAACAGAATGAGACCCTGTCTCAAAAAAAAAAATCAGGGTTTTAAGGATACCGTGTGATTTCTCAAGTGACACCTTGCTATAAACATATCTGCCCTATAGAGTACATTTCCAGTCTCTACCCCTTACTAGGAACAGTTGGTTACTTAATTTATGAATTTATGCAATTCATGTATGTGACTCAACTTACTCATCAGTTACCTGGGGATAAAATGAACAATTACCCAGCAATCTCAAACATATTATTTGAGGGTTAAATAAAACAAAGCATAGAAAGCTTTCAGTATAGTCCCTAACCAAAACTCTCAATAAATGAGAGCTGTGATGATGATAACATTTCTTTCTCTAAAATACTATTTGGTGACACAGATCTGCACATACATGGAAATCTGATGCTTGATTTAGCTAGGACTGCCATGTCAATAGGCTTTTCTAACAATGGCCTTTCCAAGAAACTGACATTAGAAGCCTGGGGCGGTGACTCACGCTTGTAATCCTAACACTCTGGGAGCCTGAGGCAGGTGGATTGCTTGAGCTCAGGAGTCCAAGACCAGCCTGAGCCACAGGAAGACACTGTCTCTAAAAATAGCCAGGTGTTGTGATGGGCACCTGTAGTCCCAGCTAGTTGGGAGGCTGAGGCAAGAGGATCACTTGAACCCAAGAGAGTGAGGTTGCTGTGAGCTATGACACCACAGCACTCTACCAAGGGCAACCAAGTGAGACTCTGTCTCAAAAAAACAAACAAACAAATGAACAAATACCAAAACCCTGACATTAGGATACCTCATTCATAGGAAAAAATAAAATTAAATTTGTCCCATTTTATATCATATACCAAAATTAATTCCAGGTAGATTAAAGTCTTAAATATAAAAAGTAATAGTCTACAACTTTTAGAAGACAATATAAGAAAATACTTTATGAGCACAGGGTGGGAAATTATTTCTTCAGTAAGACACACAAAACATTAACCAATTTTAAAAGTCACTACATTTGACTATAGTAAAATTTAAAATAAAAGTGTTCCAGTATTTTTCTAAAAGCACAAAAACCCAAGCACAAACTCTCTTCCTGAGAGAAGATATGTACTTGCCACACATATAACTAACAGATCATTAGTATTCAAAAAATGTAAATGCCAACAAATCGATTAGGAAAAGAATAATGATCAAGTCGAAAACTAGTCAGAGTGAAATCTAAATAGTATATAAATGTATTCATAATAATCATTCTTTTTTATAATAGAGAAAAGGCAGGCCAGATATAATGGTTCACTCCTGTAATCCTAGCATTCTGGGAGGCTGTGGTGGGAGGTCAGTTCAAGACCAACCTGAACAAGAGCAAGACGCTGACTTTACCAAAAACAGAAAAAATTAGTGGGTGTGGGGGCTCATGCCTGTCGTCTTAGCTACTCAGAAGACTGAGGCAGGGGTACCACTTGAGCCCAGGGTGGAGGTGAGCTACAGTGACACCACTGTTCTCACCATGGATGACTGAGTGAGACCTTGTCTTAACAAATAATAAAAAGGAAAAAAAAAAGATGCAAATCAAAACCATAATACTATATTATTTCACAGTTGCCAGATTAGAAAATTTTAAGAAGTTTGACACCACCAGAGTCTTCACTAGAATGTGTAGAAATGGGAATTCATGTGTTCCTTAAACTCATTTTACCCATTAAAGAAGACAACAGGACATTATCTAGTAAACCTAAAGATGTGAATAATTTATTGCTCAAAAATTTCCCTTAAACTCTTTCAGTTTAACATGAGAACACATGTACAAGAATGTTCCTAGGAATGCTGTTTGTAAAAAAAAAAAAAAAACAATGGAAACAAAGCAATGGAATACTAAAGAGCATAGACTATAGATAAATTTGGGGTGTACAGAGCAATGTGAAACATAATAAAACTGCAGGAACAGAACAGTAAGAGAAATCAAACCTTGAACAGTATATAATTCTATTTATATCAAAGTTCAAAAACTTGATATAAAATTAATCTGTGGTTATTGGACTTCATTGACATTATTAGCTATTATTTTCTGAAAAGAACAACAAACAGTAGGCTAGAATCTGGCGGTGTCCTCTTGTCATCCCTCATTAATGATGTCAGAGTTCCAGTTATCTCTTGCCACTTATGAAGCACTGCCTCATGTGATCCTTACAACATCCATGTTAGGAGGCATCTTTACAGACGAAAGAAAGAAACTTAGAAAAGTTACAGGAATTTCTCCAATTCACACAGCTAGCCAAATGGCAAAGTCAGATTTGGTCTTCTAAACCTAAAATCCACTCTCCTATACAGTCTGAAATTTAGTTTGACCAAAGGATTATTCAGTCCACAAACAGAAGATGAGGTCCATAAACAAGAATGCAAAGGAAACCACAGCACACTCCCCACGCCACTGACTCTGGAGACCAGCGCAGTCTGTTCTGAGCCACGTACATGAAACTCACCATGTGGATGCAGGAAAAGCCTGCACTCTGATCAAAGCAGACCTCAGAAAAATCTTCAGACAAAAGCAGGCCGGGGAAATTTTCAGTAAGCAACAGTGTTAGTGAAGGCAGCACTCCCGGGGGTGTTTATTCCCTTTCCCTCTGTCAAAGAAACAAAAGTACAAATATTTATAACTATTCTTATATTTATTTCTAAGATGTTGGGAGCCTGCTTCCCAGGCTTTAGGACCTCTTGGAGATGGGAAGGATCCTGGAACTTCCTAAGTAGGTAACAGGTGTACTTTAATTGGGGGGATTAATTGATGGCATAGAGTGGGATTTTTTTTTAAGTTAAGGAGAAATGTATTACAATGCTATTGGCTTATATTTTCCCTCAACTAAACTCTACTTTATTTGGTACCATCTTTAGTTATAGAGTAACCAAATTTCTCATGTGCCTGGGCAGTTTTTGTCTATGCCTGTTATTATGGCATAATTACTTAATTATAATGGTGCCTGCACAAAGGATCTGGAATTGGACAGTAGATTATTTAATCATACTACTTATCTAAGACATTGGATAATTGTTTATGCACCATTTAAGCATGTATTTATTTCATTAAGCAAACACCTATTGAGCACCTACTATGTGCCAAAAATCTCTGTTATAGGTCAAGAATACAAAGTAGTATAAGACTTTGAAACATGTTTACAGTCTATAACAATCCCTGGCCCATAGATAGATCAATTGACCAATTTAATCACCCATTCATTGACACATGTCAATGTGTATCAATATTCAACACATATTCAACAGATGACCATACACTGGGGTAAAGCATTCAATAAGAAATTTAGGGAAAGATTTATGTCTGATGCCAAATTATTAGTTTTTCCTTTTCCTTTTTTTTTGTAATTACTTCAGATTATCCTCAGCTCCCCACTAAATATGTCAACCACTGTCCAGAGTGGTTCTGGAGCTGTAGCTGGATCAAGAGGTGACATAAGGCAACAAAGGTTCATAAGCAATGAAAGCAAACACTCATTCTGAGGAGGTGACGAATTTCCTTTATGAAGTGTTTACTATCAGGATAGTAAGTAAAAGAGTGACCTTATGAGGCTGGGAAATCCAAGGCTACTCAAATTATATTTCGGTGGGGGAAACATATACTATTATACAAGTATTCACTGGAGTATTAACCCAGTTTAAATTCATGCACATTTTTCCCTGAGAAAGGTCCTAAGTTAGATAAATCCTCAAAAAGTTCATGACTCCCATCACCATCCCCCAACACACAGAAAGATCAAGAACTGCTGACAAAGAATGAAAGAAATATGAACTAACTGTAACATAAGACAACAGGTATTAATGAAAGAATGCACAAAGGGCCAGCAGCAAGCTCAGCAAAATACATGCAGCAATGTGTGTGCATTTCTTTCTTTCTTTCTTTCTTTTTTTTTGAGACAGAGTCTCACTCTGTCGCCCAGGGTTGAGTGCCACGGCGTCATAGCTCACAGCAACCTCAAACTCTTGGGCTCAAGTGATCCTCCTGCATCAGCCTTCTGAGTAGCTGGGACTACAGGGGCCCACTACAACACCTGGCTATTTTTAGAGACAGGGTCTCGCTCTGGCTCAGGCTGATTGCAAACTCATGAGCTCCAGCAATCCACCCACCTTGACCTCCCAGAGTGCTAGGATTACAGGTATGAGTCATGGCACTGGGCCTCCTGTGCATTTCTTAAGGTGCAGTTTACTTGCATATACTTTTTTACACACACAAGTACTGTACAATGGCTCACAGTGTGGGTTTTGAGATTAGGCAGATCTGCCACTGTTTAACTATATGACTTCACCCAATCACTTTCCCCTACTAACCTCAGTTCTTTCCACTACAGAATGGGAAAATAAAATGAAGTCCTAAGTAGAAGGATTAAATGAGAGAACTTGGGAAAACACCTGGCTATTATAAGTCCTCAATAAATGTGAGCTGGGATCCCAACTGAACACACACACACACACACACACACTGCAAGAAAAAGAGATCTTTACCCTGATCCTGTGTCTTATCAGAAAATAATTTCTTGAAATTTCTTAAATGCTAGCATATAAATATATGTGCTCCAAAATATATTTTCCTAGTAATCATAGTATTTTAGTGGTTGAGAGGGCTAATGCTGCATTTCATGAAGGCGCGCTGAGCCAAGTGTGAGGAGTTGAGGTGGCAGGCATGCAGGATAAGGCAGCTCAAATGTTAGAGAAAATGCAGTCCTGGTTTTTTTTTGACAAATTAACAAAAAACAGTAACCAGAAGATAAAACCTAATTCTTATTCTTCCCTACGTCCAGCCTTTAATCCACTAGGTCTCCTTAGCCTGCCTCTGCAAATGGAAAGGAAAAGCACTTTGCATTGCAAAACAGTCACCGTCACTCCAAAGGTGAGATCTCATCTTCCTCACTTTCCACGGGTGACATTTTTTAAGTCAGACCCTTTTATCTTTCCACCTTGCTGAGTTCCAAATTTAGTTGTGGACTCATATGAATAACCCTCTTTTTATAAATTTCACGTTTCTAGCTATTGCACATATACAAAAATTTTTACCATGTGATTCTTTGGAGAGAAACGATGAGTCCCTCTGACCAGGTGTAAGAAAAGAAAAAAGAAAGAATCAGCCACCACATTTTCCCCAATCCATAACTCTTTCTCATTTTACTACAATCAATAACTCTTTCTCATTTTCCTACATGCGGAGGAAAAATGATTACCAGTTTTAGTGACTGGATCTAGGAAGCAATTTATTATTGGTCATTAACGGAAGATTCACTTTGATTCCATGTGGCACAGGCGCCTTCACTGCCTCAGGGGATTAGGGAAGGAGAGGCACTTTCTGGTGAAAGTGGCCTTTTATTAGTGTACAGTTGTCCCTTGGTATCCATTGGGAATTGGTTCCAGGATGCCCCCCGCCCACAGTACCCAAATCCACAGACACTCAAGTTTCTTATATGAAATGGTGTAGTATTTGCATATGACTTACACACAAGCTCCTGTATACTTTAAATCATCTCTAGATTACTTATAATACCTAAGGCAATGTAAGTGTTATGTAAATAGTTGTCACACCATATTGTTTAGGGGCTAACGAAAAGAGAAGAAAGTCTATGCATGTTCAATACAGATGCAACCATTCATTATTTCCCCTAAATTTTCAATCCAAAGTTGGCTGAATTTATGGACGCTGAACCCACGGAAATGGAGGGCTGGCTATCTTTGCACTTTATGCTGCTTTCTTTCTCTCTCTCTCTCTCTTTTTTTTTTTTTTATCAGAATTGTTTTCCCTTGACTTTGCAATACATGCCAGAAATCAGAAAACAAATCCTCCCTAGTCAATATTTAGGACAGAAATATCACAGAGAAAGGGCACCAGGCTAGGAGGGATATTAGAAATGATTTAATTGAACTCCCTCCATCATCATAATTTTCATAATTTTATTGTTGCTGTTGTTAGGTTTGGAGCTGTGGGGGGTGTTTATCTGTTTGTTTTGGATACTTATTCTGCCCCATTTACTGCTCCTTCACATGGATTGTCTCTTTAAATCCTCAGAGCTCCTCCCCACCCACCCACATACATATATATATCTACTGTTTGACTTACTTGACAGGAGTCTGAGGCATAGAGGGATGAAGTAATTTTCCCAGGACCAAAGAGCTAGTCCAGGACACCTTTAGGCTTTGAGCCCAGGGCTGAGCAACTCTCGAGCCTGCCCTTGCAGCAAGCATGGGAAAGTCAGGACACACTTTAACCCTCATCCACAGGCAAAGCTGAGCGTACCAAGCTCTTACTCAGTTACAATCAAGACTGTCTTCCTGTTTTACATATTTGAAAATGAAGGCCCAGAGACTCAAATTCTTGAAGCAAGGTGACCGAAGTACCCCATGGCACAGCCAGGACAGAACTGAGGAATTCTCGTTTCATGAGGCCAAGTGCGTCTGCACCTCCCCTACCTTTCTGATGGCCCCACCTCATTTCCCTTGGCTGGGTCTCTTCTTTTGCCTACCCTTCAAGTATCGATGACTCTCAAGGCTGCCTATCTCCAGCCTCTCTGTTCTCCACTCATTCACCAGTCTGCCCTACTCCCATGACTTTCACTGTTACTGAAAAGTCATCTCCAAATTTCTGCCTTTGGCCTAAACTATCCCCTCAACTCCAGACCCATGTATACAATATCGCCTTCAGAATGCTGCAGATTACCTCAGTTGACCATCTAGGAGGCCAACACATCATCCAGCCCAGCCCAGCCCATCCTCCCCTCACCCTCACCTCACTACTCCTACCTGATTCTCACAACCCGCCAGTACACAAGTTCAAGTCCTGTTGACTTCTGCCTCCTCAAAGAGCTTCTTATTTTGTTCCTTATTTCACTACTTTTGCTGTAATTTAAGACCTTATCATCTGGTGTAAACAGATGTTGCAGATTTCCTGCTCCATTTCCAATCTATCTTCCACTGGCCTCCAGAGTGATATTTCTAAACATAACCAATCACATGACTTCCCTGCTTAAAACTATTCATTGATTCTCTGTCGCTTACTGGGAGGAAAAGATAGAAAAAAGTCTCTGCGTTCTGTGTGATGGTCCACGAGGATTTCTAAAATTGACTCCCTCGTAAACACTCTCGCCTCAGCCTTCTCCTCCCATCTCATATTTTTTATTCTAGAAATTTCAGACTATCTGAGGCTCTCCAATGTGCCAAGCCATTTCACATCTTATGCTTATTGCCTCTGCTGGGGCCTCTTACAGAACTCCCTCCCCAACTATGCCTTCCTGTCATCCTGAAGAATGCCTAAGCAGCTTTCCTCACCGGTCAGCTCTTCCACCCACGCGCCCTCCTAGGGGTGGCTTCTACTTCCCATGTAGCTACTGTTTTCTGTGTATTTTTTTGTTCCTTGAACACTCATGGCTGCATTTCCCACAATGTACGGTGATTATCTGTATATGGATCTGCCTGGTGGCTTACAGATGAATACCTTCCAGTGGAAAACATACACACACCTTCTAGGGGTTAAGTCTACTCAGATGGTACTAGTGCACACACTCAGATATTCCTCATTACTCCGACTATATTCATGCTTTTTTAAAAATTTTTTTGCAGTTTTTGGCCTGGGCTGGATTTGAACCCACCATCTCCAGCATATGGGGCCAGCGTCCTACTCCTTTGAGCCATAGGTGCCACCCCATTCCTGCTCTTTCAGACGTTTCATTTTGACTTACATTCCACAGCCATTCAGATGCACATGTGCTTCTGCAGATGGCACAAGCTTGTTCAGGGAGCACCTAGACCATCCAGGGTGTCCAAACTTTTGGTCTTTCTGCACAACATTAGAAGAGTTGTTGGCACATTTACACAACACTAACAAACACTAACACTACACTGCACAACATTAGAAGAGTTATTGTCACAATATACAAACACTAACAAAAGCTGGTGATGTCTGATGTGGGAGGCAGATAGGTTCTACACCCTGCTTCAGTCCTGGGGTATTCAGGGGAACCACACAGATGTGCCATCCCTGGGGGCTGCCTGAAATCAGGGAAGGTGAAGAAAACCCAGAGGGGTCCCAACTGATCCGACTAGGCCTCCGTGTGGCGTGTCAATAGGTGGGAGGGGCTAAATTCTTTAAAGTTCTGATTTGTAATCGATTAGAAACCTCGCTTACTTCCCCTAGGGCAGTGGTTGTCAATCTTCCTAATGCTGCAACCTTTTAATATGGTCCCTTGTGGTGACACCCAACCATAAAATTATGGAAAATTATATGAAGGAGCAACAAAAGTGATTTTATTACGTTTAAAAGTAAGTATTAAAGGGTCATTAGGAAGGTTGGGAACCACTGCCCTAGGGGTACAGAACTAGTTTTCTCCTTCCTCCTTTCTAAATACCAGCAGTCTATCAGCAACCCCCCACCTCTCACCCAGCCTCTCTCTCTAGCCAATCTTCCTGGGGCTTGGGATTCTTTCAAGCCCATCTTTTGGCATTTTTGCAGTTTGCATACGCACCTTCATTAGAAATCAATAAAACCTTCTGAAGAGGCCAGAGAGGCGCTGCATCTTCCCAGTCTTACTATGTGGCCTGAGATGCTGTAAGCCTTCTCCAAGCATTCTCAGACTATGTTGGAATTAAATTATCCTCAGCGTAGTTTCCCAGTCGGCTTTCAAACCAGGTCAAACCAACCCCCACCACAGACAAGCAAAACAATCGCTACAAAGTTTACATGTGGCCACAGGCTGCAGGTTAGACACACTTGGAGATATTCATCAACCCACTTAGACTTTACAAATAGGTGTTACACAAACTCAGGACAGTGATTCTCGAAAGGTAGTTCTCAGACCAGCAGGAGCAGCAGCATCTAGAAACTCATCAGATATGCAAGTTCTCAAGGCAGGCCCTCGATGTGTCCGAAACTCTGGGGTGAATCCCAGCAATCTGTCCCTCACCACGCCCTGCAGGCGACTCCGGCTCAGGCCCAAGTTTGAGACCCACCAACTCAGGTGTTGCACACTGTTGTTCAGATGTTCTCCCCTCCTGTTCAGATCTTATCATTATTTATGCACAAGTTCAACTCAAATGCTACACGTCAGCTTTTCTAAAAACCATATTCACTTAGACAGTAAACAGCTCTAATGGTGCAAACTGACATTCAGATAGCGCATGTGCTTATTCTACCCCTGACATATCAGAAATGTCATTAGACAGCACCCATGCACACGAGAATGATGCGCATGTTCACTCTGCCTTAACAATGCTTAAATCTTCTAGCACTGGGGGGCCCAGGCAGGTGGATCACTTGAGCTCAGGAGTTCGAGACCAGCCTGAGCAAGAACGAGACCCTGTCTCTAAAAATAGCCCGATGTTGTAGCAGGCGCCTATCGTACTAGATACTCCAGAGGCTGAGGCCAGGGATCACTTGAGCCCCACAGTTTGAAGTTGCTGTGAGCATTTACACCTTAGCACTCAATCCCTGGGTGACTGAGAGTCTGTCTCAAAAAAAAAAAAAAAGGCTCTGCACCTGTAGCTCAGTGGCTAGGGCGCCAGCCACATATACCAGAGCTGGTGGGGCCTGCCAAACAACAATGACCACTACAACCAAATAAAATAGCCAGTTGTTGTGGCGGGTGCCTGTAGTCCCAGCTGCTTGGGCGGCTGAGGCAAGAGAATCGCTTAAGCCCAAGAGTTTGACGTTTCTATGAGCCGTGACACCATGGCACTCTATAGAGTGCAGCATAATAAAATTCTATCTCCAAAAAAAAAATACACACACACACACACACACATACACTTGGGAGTTGTGGCAGGTGACTATAGTCCCAGCTACTTTGGAGGCTGAGGCAAGGGGATCATTTGAGCCCAAAAGTTTGAGGTTGCTGTGAGCTATGATGCCACGGCACTCTACCAAGGGCAACAAAGTGAGCAAAGTGAGACTCTGTCTCAAAAAAAAAGAAAAGAAAATGCTTAACTCTCATGCACAATAAAATTCCGCACTTTGGTCTTTGACATCCATGTGCTTCATTAGATGTTAACCACCCCTTTCCTAATGCTGCACAGGTGCACACACGTTCCACAAACCCACTCTGATGTTCTGTGTGCCCACTCAGAGTATATTTGTTCAGGCTGATGTCCATTCAGTTGTATGCTCACTCATTCCAATATTGTCTTCCATGCCTCTCATGCACTGCTCACCAACCCGTGTAGAAATAGTAATCCAGGAGCAGCCACTGCTCTGGCCACTTCCCGCTCTGATGATGCTATCCTTCAGAAAGACCTCCTTGGTTTTCTATCTTCCCAGCCTTTTTCCTGATGCTGTTACTGTGCCGCTGCCTTTGGGAATAATCCAGCCTGCCAGTTACCTCATTGCATTTTGTGATCTTCAGGGTAGCCCGAGCACAACATTATTTACATGGAATTTATGTCAGTTTGTCACACTCAAAACACCATCATCTACTTGATGAATATTGTCCCAGCAACTGTAAGGCTTTTGCTGGGTTTGAATGTGCATTTAACCACATCTTCTGTCATTTTTGGCAACTCACAGTGATATAACTACAAGGGATTCCATGCTCATCCATTTCAGGGAAGCTTTGTATTGGTTCTACTTCATAATTTTACAATTGCTTTGACCACAATCAATAAGAAAGGCTTGAGCAGAAATATGGGGTCAACATTTAAGCAGAGGATATTGATTGAGCACTTCTTAAGAATTCAACCTCCTTCAGTGGCCCAGAAAAAGTTCTCTACTTGTCCCAAGTGTTTCCTCCTCCCGTTTACAAAGAAAGAGCTTGGTGTTTGCAATCAGATTGATACTAATTTAAACCTTGGCTCCACCATTTTAACCATGTGACCTTGAGAAAAACCATTTACTATTTCAGAAACATAGTGTCTTCATCTGTATAAGGGGGAAAATGATATTTACTCTGTAGCATTTATGCAAAGATTTTATGTCTGGCATATAGCATACAATGGAGAAAAGTCAGCTTTTAAAAAGGATTGTATGACAGGTCAAATAAAGGCAAGAATTAAGCTTTTCCACATTGAAACTACACGGTCCATGCAAGTAAGGCTGGGAAGGAGAGGCAAGCAAAACTTAGAAAGGCAAATCTATCACAGTCTCAGGAAAGATTCAAATTATGGATTAGATTTTGGGATGATGCTCAAAAGTCCAACAGTCAATCAAATGATCAGGTACTATGATTCTACTTGTAGGGTTTAGAAAATTCCCCAGCAGGAGCATAGGGATCTCAGGGAATACACAGAAGTCTCAATTATCTCAGTGGTTGCTGCAATACAGACTTAGAATAGGGACTAAGTCCAAAGTCCCATCCTGCTGATTGAGGCACGTAGGACAGAAGAAGGTAAGGTACTGGGCAATGGACACCTCCAGGATGGACAATTTCAAGGTCTGAGAAAGGGATAGAGACCCAAGATACCAACTATAGTGTCACCATTCAGACACCTCATTCTGGGTCACATTAGCTGCAGGACCACTGGAAATACAGCTTCTGTAGAGCTTGTGGTCAGCACCTGAGCTTGACGCTACTACTCACTCAGGGGAAAGAGGAGGGCTTCTTGAAATTCCCACCTTAATATCAAATTTTGTTTAGAATTGTAGACTGTGGACCAAAAGGTAGAGCAAGGGGATGGCGGTGTAGGTTGCTGACAGAGTGGCCGTTAGAATGGTTTTCGTGTTTCTGTGACATTTAGGGCACAATCCAGTGCCTTGACCAAAAGGGTCACCTTGCTGTATGCATTCACTCTATAAATGAGGCTGCGTGTGTGCAGTGGGTAGAACTATGCCTAACAGAGCCTCAGAACCATATGTAAGCATTATTAATATGACGGTGTTTATGAACGAGTTCAGTAACTATATAATGTGCACCTAATGGGTTTTAGTTATTTGAGACATAAAAAAGTAAAACATAGCCACAATAATCTATTAACCTAATCTCATTTTTAAAAAAACATAAAAAATACAGGAAAGAATGGCCAAATCTTCCTGGGTTTGGTGAGATGGGTGTGCCCCAGAGAGGTTCTCTGGTCTGTTTTGAACAAATTCTTAAGTATTTAATAAGAAGAGGGAGAAAGCAGACATGAAGAGAACACCAGAAAGCACAAAGGCGCAGCAGGGTAATGCAGTCAGAAACACGGAGGGGGCCAATGCTACTCACTGTGCAGAAAACAGGAAAAGGGCAGGCTGGGGACAAGGTCAGAACAAAGTCACCAAGTTCCTATCACCACTCTGCCTACAAGGTGAACATGGCAGAAGGACGCAAGGCAGGGAGAAGGGGACCTGAGAGGACATTCTAGCAGTAATTCAGACAGAAGAGGATGACGACCTCGATAAAGAAGGAGCAGAAGAGAGATCAGAGGGAGAAATGACAGGATTTGGTGATCACATGAACAAGGGGCTGAGAGAGAGAAAAGTGTGTCCTATCACACAGGAAAAAAAAAAAAAAAAACCCGCAAAGTCTGGGTGCAGTGGTTCATGCCTGTAATCCCGGCACCTGGGAGGCCGAGGTGGGTGAATGGCCTGAGCTCACTGATTTGAGACCACCTGAGGCAGAGCCAGACCTCGTCTCTAAAATAGCCAGGCCTTGTGCCGGGCACCTGTAGTCCCAGCTGCTTGGGAGGCTGAGGCAAGAGAATCGCCTAAGCCAAAGAGTGTGAGGTTGCTGTGAGCTGTGACGCCACAGCACTCTACCGAGGGTGACAAAGTAAGACACTGTCTCCAAAAAAAGGAAAAAAAGAAAGAAAATAAAAGAAAAAGAAAAAAATGCAAATATTGTAGTGGGGCTGGAAACAATGATCTAGTCCCTTGGTGGAGGAACCAGGAATGCTGGCAATGATTCACAGATTCCTGGGCAAGCACCCACTCTGGGGCCTTAGCTACTTCCAGGATGATAAAATAGCACAGCTGATCTAAGGGGAAGAGATAGTCAGAACTCCATTTCATTTAAGCACGGAAGGTGGGAGCAGCTGCTGTGTCAATGCACTTACATGCCACTTGAGTGGCTGGATGGAAATTTTAAAGTTAAAGAAGAAGGACCTGGGGTTAAATGCAAACTTGGTCAGTGGCTAGGGCACGCTTTCCGGATGCCTCAAAACAGACAAGGAACTAATTGCCTAACTTCAGATTGGGCAGAAGGCTGACGTTCTGAAATTCCAAAGCTCTGTTATAGCTGCCGTGACCAAAATATTCAGTTAAAAATGTCGGGGCTAGGCTCGGCGCCTGTGGCTCAGCGGGCTAAGGTGCCAGCCACGTATACCTGAGCTGGTGGGTTCGAATCCAGCCCGGGCCTGCCAAACAAAACAACAATGACGGCTGCAACCAAAAAACGGCCAGGTGTTGTGGCAGGTGCCTGTAGTCCCAGCTACTTGGGAGGCGGAGGCAAGAGACTCGCTTGAGCCCAGGAATTGGAGGTTGCTGTGAGCTGTAATGCCACAGCACTCTAACCAGGGTGACAGCTTGAGGCTCTGTCTCAAAAAAATAAATAAATAAATAAATAAAATAAAATATAAAATAGATTTTTTGAGGCTCAGTGCCTATAGCTCAGTAGCTAGGGCACCAGCCACATATACCGGAGCTGACATGTTTGAATCCAGCCTGGGCCTGCCAAACAACAATGACAACTACAACCAAAAAACAGCCGGGCGTTGTGGTGGGCGCCTGTAGTCCCAGCTACTTGGGAGGCTGAGGCAAGAGAATCACCTAAATCCAAGAGTTGGAGGTTGCTGTGAGTTGTGACTGCACAGCACTCTACCAAGGGCGATAAAGCGAGACTCTGACTCAAAAGAAATAAATAAATAATATGAAATCATAAAAATAGATAAAATTTCTGGCAGCAACTGTAGCTCAGTCGGCTCACCCACATACACCGAGGGTGGTGGGTTTGAACCCAGCCCTGGCCAAATAGCCACGTGTTGTGGCGGGTGCCTGTAGTCCCAGCTACTTGGGAGGCTGAGACAAAAAAATCACTTAAGCCCAAGAGTTTGAGGTTGCTGTGAGCTGTGACGCCATGGCACTCTACCCAGGGCGGCATAGTAAGATTCTGTCTCAAAAAACAAAAACAGATAAAATTCCAAACATACCCTAGTAAAATGTTAGTAGTCATTTAAGAATCAGGCATCTTGATAAATATGACCTTCAGAGAAAAATTTACAGTAACCTTTTCAGAGAAAAACATCAGTACTTTGGGCATTCCAGAATAACTCCACTTACTTCATAAAAAGAAATTCTGGCAACTTCTCAAATAAGGTTTTGATAATGGCAGGCTAAAAGGGAAGATATATGGAGTTAGGAGATGATCTCAAACATACAACTGGAATATAAATTTAGCCAGAATTCTCCCTCCCACCAGACCTGAGAGGAAAGATCTTGATAAAATAGACATCCTTTTATTATAGAAGTGTCCAAATGAATACTGGCTCTATCTTTTTTTTTTTCTGACTTGGCTATATCTTGAATATAATCTGTTGGAAGACAAAGACTTCTTTTTGTCTTTGGAAAAAACTGAAAATGTGGCTCAGCACCTGTACTTCAGTGAGTAGGGTGCTGGCCACATTCACCAAGGCTAGCAGTTCAAGCCCAGCTCAGGCCTGCTAAACAACGACATCTGCAACCAAAAAATAGCCGGGTGTTGCAGCCGGCACCTATAGTCCCAGTTACTTAGGAGGCTGAGGCAAGAGAACTGCTTAAGCCCAAGAGTTAGAGGTTGCTGTGAGCTGTGACACCACAGCACTCTACTGAGGGCGACATAGGAAGATTCTGTCTCAAAAGAAAGAAACAGGAATCAGATGCTGAGGAAATAAATGGGACTGCCAGATGTACTGACCTAATCAACATAGATCAAAAACACAGATATTACCCTACCAGACTCATATCAGCAACAGGGCTATGGTAAGCTGCTACAACCCCAAATTTTCCCATTAACCCTACTCTCCTCCGTGTTCCAGCCATTTATACTTGAGCATATACCACAAATCACATCTATCAAACATTCACAGAAAAAAGTGACAGTCTTACCTGTAATATGTCAATCCCCAGAAGCAGTTTGATAAGGCTCTTAGAGTAAGACGTGCCCATGCTATAAAAAAGAGATTAAATTTGTTTTCTATTTTGCTTTTCTTCTTTTAACAGCTTCTTCACAAAATTAGTTAAATACGTAGTATCTAAAGAGAAACTATCCTGTTAGACAAGAAATATTGAACATAAGCAGATAGCTCTCACCAAGAGAGGTGAAGATTTGAAATTCTATCAACACAAGTAAAACACATTCTAGAAAACACTCTGGTGTTTCTTAGCCACACAAAAATGAAGAACTTCATAAGGTTTAAATTGTAGAAAAGAGACCTAAAAATCAAAAATATAAATTCTAAAATATTGCATTCTTCTCCTCACTCCCCAATACAGTTAGTACAACAGATAGAATTTCAGCAACATTTCATGTCTCCTCTCCACACCTGGCTTCCTCATCCTGCAGACGTTCACAGGACAAAAGGCAGTTCCTGAAATTGTCTTGGTCCTCAATGTAAGACTCCAGGCCGCTAACAAATTCTTGTATTATCTTAATAAAAAAAGGTTAAAAAAAAAAAAAAAAGACAAGGGAAAAATAAGATTTTAGTTTTAGTTTTTAGTTTAACATTTGCTGTCAGTTAACCAAAAATCATTCTAGCCCACTAAACTTTATGCTAGCGTTTTCCAGAGACTACTGGCAAACGCAAAAATACCAGGGGAAAAAATACATACTTTGGGATAAGAAGAATGTTTCCTCAGGGTCTGAAAGAGCTTCTTTTGAAAAACTATTTGATCCACAGCTATGAGAGAAAAAAGAATAGCAAGTCATCATTCTTCTATCATAGTTTTCCCTCCTTAAAGACCTAAGTTTCTTGTCTAATGAAACCAATAATATCTGCAACCTAATTTCAGAGCCAACTCTTCTAAATTTAAGTCTAAAGGCAGGGCATAGTGCTTCATACCCACATAATCCTGTCACTCTGGGAGACCAAGGCAGGAAGATCAGCCTGAGGAAGAGCGAAACCCTTCTCTATTAAAATACAAAAAGTATCCAGGCATATCGGCTAGTGGCTGGATTCCCAGCTACTTGGAAGACTGAGGCAGGAGGGTTGCTTGAACCAAGGAGTTTGAGGTTGCTGTGAGCTAGGTTAATGCCACAGCACTCTAGCCTGGGCAACAGAATTAGACTCTGTCTAAAAAAAAAAAAAGAAAAAGAAAAAAAATCCACAGTAAGAAATTTAGCTTTGATAGAAAATAGCCACTAAGTGTTCTAAAAAACTCTTGCTATAACCTAGGACAGAATAATCAGCACCCCCAAAACAGAGCCTTATATGGCTTTATAAATTTTCTTCTGGGCCAGGCACAGTGGCTCATGTCCCTTATCCAAACACGCTAGGAGGCTATGGTGAAAGGATCACTTAGGGAAAGAAGTTCAAGCCCATCCTGGGCAACACAGCAAGACTCTATCTCTACAAAAAAATAAGAGAAACGGGCAGCACCTGTGGCTCAAGGAGTAAGGCACCAACCCCACATACCGGAGGTGGCGGGTTCAAATCCAGCCCCAGCCAAAAAACTGCAAAAAAAAAAAAAAGAAAAAGAAAAAAGGCTCGGCGCCTGTGGCTCAACAGGCTAAGGTGCCAGCCACGTACACCTGAACTGGCGGGTTCAAATCCAGCCCAGACCCGCCAAACAACAATGATGGCTGCAACCAAAAAATGGTCAGGTGTTGTGGCGGGTACCTGTAGTCCCAGCTACTTGGGAGGCAGAGGCAGGAGAC